>JAQZBX010001961.1:0-44883 GCA_029593785.1 Cabassous unicinctus | reverse complement strand
CAAAGTGTTTCTATAAAGTAGGCTGTCAAAATGGAGTCCGTGCAAAAGCCTTGGGATTGAGTAGATTTTTAGAATTATGCTATTGGTTGTATTTTCATATGGATTTTGGAATATTTCCCTGATAATTGCAGGAGTTGGAATGAAGAAAGTTGTAAGTGGTAACTCACATCCCTCTCCAATTCATGGAAAAAAGATAATAATGAGATTCTGTATTACAGTAAATGAAGCTTTAGTATTCATTAAAGCTATATTTCATGAATCTCATCAATAAATAGGTGCTCTTTGAATGAAAAGAAATTGTTTAAATTTAATTCCAGTAATACCAGTAATTCTCCCATGTCCTGGAGTTGGAAACTGAGTTGTCTCCACCCTAGAAGGTCACAAGGACAACGGCACTCCTGAAGGAGAACCAGGTCTTAGGTGAGGCAAAAGATGAAGGAAATAAATTAGATAATGAAGATATGGAAGAGTTTGTCCATAATAGGGGGTCCTGGAGAGCACAATGGGGAGGAAAATCAAATCAATGAGAAGACATAGTGGTAGTAAAAAGGTGCAAGTGCAAGAGAGAATACTTGACTGGATTGGCTTTCATTTCCATCATGGACCCAAATGGTAGAAGTGGAAAATAATGAAGACCTGATAAAGAAAATGGTCTTAGCTTAGATTCAAAATATATATTGCTAAGAAATTGTTGTGTTATTTCTGAAGAGATTTCCTCCACAAAGTTAATCAGGAAGTTTACATAAATTCCTAATGGTGAACTTCTTTTCAATAAATCAGTTGAAATTCCTAGGAGCTCCAAGCTTTCAGAAGGTGGTTAAGGTAAGAAAAGTCCTTTAATCAGTTTCCTCATGTGATTTCTATACTCAGACCCTCACATCCCAATGGAAGTACAATATCTCTCTGGGGATTGGAGAACTAAACATTACTAGATTATCTATGTAGTTCTGGGGGAGATGGCCCTCAACTGGAATTCTTCCCAGGCCAAGTGGAAGAGATCAGATGGGTATTTAATAGGTCTACTGCCAAGAGAATCATACAGAAAGCATTTGACCCTGAAAGGGTTGTTTATTTAATTTCATTTTCTCACCATGCTATGTATCATTAATTCACTCATCCCATATTATTTAACTTGTTATTTTGGATTACCATTTTCAATATCTGGAACAGCACACACTCTTAGATGGACATTGCCCACATTCAAGACTTCCAAACTCTAACAAATCATTCATTTCCCTAGAAATATGGTACTAAGGGACTACATTTAAATAAGAATAATATGCTTGAAAAGATGGCTAATATCAGAGTATACTTTTTTTATTGTTGTGGTTCTGGGTGTTCTGTCTTCTATTTAAATTTAAATCCAATGGTGTAATAGGAACAGTATTTGGCTTTTTCTATTTTGGATAACAATAAGTTGACTGTTCTCCAGATAGAGCAAAAGACCTTATGTATGCAGATAAATAAAAATAATTTAATAGGAAACCAGATGGAATGATAAGTGGAACACATGTTTTAGTCTCACTTAGCTAGTAACTAAAATACTGATTCACATATGGCTGTTATAAGGCTCATATGAATTATAGACTCTGAGGATATGACTGGTTAAAGGCACCTGAGAAGTCATCCAGGATGGTATGATTCCCAGTGAAAGAATGCTTTCTACCAGATTCCTCCAAATAGCCATCTGTTTGAAAATTTATGGGAAGAGATTACTATTATTTTATTACTAATTTTATTACTATTATTTCTATTTTTCTTATTAAGTTATATGATTATGGTGAGAGTGCATGAGAGAATACTTGACTGGATTGGCTTTCATTTTCACCATGGACCCAAATGGTAGACGGTGGAAAATATTGAAGACTTGATAAAGATAATGGTCTTAGCTCAGATACAAAATGTATATTGCTAAGGGATTGTTGTGCTATCTCTGAAGAGATTTCCTCCACAAAGTTCATCAGGAAGTTTACATAAATTCCCAGTGGTGACCTTCTTTTCAATAAGTTAGTTCAAATTCCTGGTTCACATATGGCTATTATAAGGCTCATATGAATTATAAACTCTGACGATCTGACAAGGTATTTCTGAATTCTGGAAACAGGTTTTTGGGAAAAAGAATTCAGGAGAAGAGTCCTATACCAATGGAGGTCTAACAAGAAGAAAGTCTTGGAACTTAGGGATGAGTATTAGAACTTAGCAAATAATTTTTCAAAGAATCATTATAAATGTTGATAGAAATGAGTTATTATAAATAAGAATACATAAACACATGAGTTCTTTAATAAAGGGGGAGAAAAAAAGAGCATAGTAATTTAACTGAAGTGTAAAGTCAGAGCTAAGCCAGTAATAATGATATAATTTTGCTAAATTGTTACATTACTGGCTCAGGTTTTAATTTTTTTAGTATTCCCTTCTATAAGAAATAGTATTAAATCCATAGCCTGGGCCAGGGCCATCTATGCCTGTAGTTAGGCCTTAATTTGCAGGATATAAGGACAGGAACCAGACAGGTCATTATACCAGAATTTTATTTAATGAATTTGAAGAACTAGTTTATACAAGGCTTCCCTGGATTTCTCAAAAGTTTATTTACAGTAAAATATTATTTTTGATTACCTCCATATATCATCTAGCCCACAAAACAGCAAGGAAAAAAAGGGCCCATTATATACTACTTAACTCTGTAGTATTATCCTGGTTCTCCCACACCAACGTTCTAATGGAGTGCTCTGTATTTCCCGTGTCTAAATAGCAACTGCTCAATAATTCCAAATATGCTGACAAGTTATATTGTATATTTTCATCTATTATACTCTGCATTGCAGTAATATGATAAAGTACACTATACTTGGAGTCCCAAACACTGGTTTTGTAATCTAAGTTTGCCAAGAAGTCACTGCCAGGCATTATTCATGTCACAGTCTTTCTGAGCCTCAGTTCTCTATGAAAAGGCAGTAACAATAATTGCCCTATCTGCTTCATGTAACCTTATAAGAATCACAGAACATGAACTGTGTTGAAAGTAACCATGTGAGACACCAATAGATTTTGTGAAGTCCCTAGCCTGTGTCAAGAGTTGTTAACAGAGAAGCCTGTTAGGAGAACCAGGATTGTGACAGTGAACGTTGTTTGGGTTGATCCAGTTCTTAACTCCCTCCTTATAAGTACCTGGTAATACACTTTCTGTTTAATTTCCAAGTTAATCTATTATTAGTTGAAAAGAATAAAACTTTCAGTAGGAAATTAACTATAAATAGAATATTAAATATTTAACCTAAGTATAAAAATAATTATAAAATGAGAATAATAATGGTATTAGGTAACAATATCTATAATCTATTATGTATTGTGAAAACATAGTAAAACAGAATTTTTTATGAACTTACTCTTGACAACTCTGTGCTTAAAGTATTCCAGTCACCATTTAAAAGATTAAAAAAAAAAAAAACACCTGTAGTTCAGAAAAGTTAAGTACCCAATACAAAATGAAATAATTGGGAATTGGATTCAGGTTGACCTTTAAAGTTTGTAATTTAAACATTATTAACCACTATGTGTGAGAGTGAGTATGTGAGCATGGAATATATAGGTAGGAAATACAGATATATTTCTATGTAAAGAATTATACTTAAAATAGAGCTTCAAAGATAATGGTAAGAATTATGACTTGTTCATACCTAAAACCATGGTTTCTAGCTCAGTCCTTCTCACTGTTGAACCCTTGTTGGGATCAAAGATCATTCTGTCTTCAATAAAATCTTTATATAAACCCCAGGCATATATGATTATGGAGATGTCTTTATGCTAGCCTTGTTTGAGCCCTAGTAATTCATAACACAGATAACTACTAAAATGCCTATCTTTTCCTAGATACTATCCAACAAAATGGCACTATGAATATACTCTTCTTACACTTCTATGCCTTCTGTTATGCTTTTTCTTTTACGTGCATTTCTTCCACAATATCCATCTATGGAATATCAATCTAAGTTTTGTACTGATTCACATTTATTCAAGTAAAACTGCTCACTACTATAATTCAAGGTTCCTTAAAGATTATACTTGCATTGGACACAGATCTTGTGATTCTCCTCAAATTCTCTCAACTGTCTTCTTGTTAATACTCTTGGTTGAAGCTCCACTTTTACTGAGTTACACCTTTGCCTATAGACTTCTATGAAATGCTCCACTGTGGGTATGGGACCTGGTTTCTGACAGGCCACCAAGAGACCTAAAGGTGCAACATGAATATGTAGAGAGTAAGCTCCCTGTGGGATATATGTGAAGGGAGAGAGCCAGCATATAAATTCTCCCTCCTTCCCCCTCCAAGGAATCTTCCAGAAGACTCACTAAACAAGTGACCAACCCTACTGAGTGACCTCCAGTGTCTCTTTGTGGCTCCTTGTGAGATAGGAGTCATGGTGGAAGGCAATTCATCCCATTGTTTGGCATCTTTCCTTGCCTCTCTTCCTTTTTCCCTCACCCTCAACTTTATCCCTAATAAATTTTCAGCATTTTAATCTTTGCTTGAGTTTTTTTTTTTCTTAGAAAGTTGAAACAGTACTTAAAATTACTTTAAAATTTATTATTTTTATTGCCCTTAGGCCAAAATTGTACTTTTTAATTAAGGGACCATTTCTTCAAATATAGTCTAGGAAAAAACCCCAACATACTTAAACAGATAAATGCAAAGCTGCCAAATTTGAAGTACAGATGAGTGTGTGTGCACACACGTGTGCAGGTATGTGTGTGTTTGAGGGAGAGACTTCTGGAAATCTACCTTTTCATCTCCTTTTCCCTGGAGAACTACTGAAGTAAATCTTAAGGACCCTTAGAGTTTATAAGTGTTCTAATTTCTGTTTGCTTTTCGTTATGTCACATCATTATAAAAATGCAGGGACTTCTGTGGTGAGATTCTCTTCCAGGGATGTAAACTTGGCAGGAAGGCTTGCTAAGGGCTGATGACAATGGGAGTACAGTCCTCTTTGTTTTATGGGGCTCTTTCTCTCCTGACCCCCCTCTCTTTTCTTGTTCATTCTTCCTCCTTTCTCATTCTTTCCCCATTTCTTAGACGATTTCTACTTTGTCCGTCCCAATCACAAAGCTCATCATCTACTCTAGCTTTAACATCTGGGATTTTCTTATTGGACTCTTATATTCGTACATGCATATTTATCATAGAATTATTTTTAAACTTTAAAATGATAAGTAAATATAAATTATTATAAGAATTAAGAGAGCTCTACTAATTTTTAAAACTAAACTCTCTGGATACAAGTGTGTAAAATATATATAAAGCTTTGCTAGAATTTGCATCACATGACTACCTAAAATTCAACTCAATGAACATTTACTGAGAGCATACTTTATTTAAGATCCTTTAATAAGAAACAGAGTCCTACAAAGAAAGATATCAGAGCTTACTAGAAAATATAAATTAGCGTGCAACAGTTATACAATTCAATGTGTAATGTGGGTTATAACAGATGGAAACAAGGTGCTATGGGAATGGAGAAAGGAGGTAAAAGATTAATATTGACTGAGGGGATCAAAGAAAGGCTTCTCGGAATAGATGTTATTTGAGCTGGAATGTTATGCAATTAAAAATCTTGAGAGAAAAGTTGCATAGAGAGCATCACAAGCAACAATGTGGAGGTGTATTATGCTTGGAGTTCAAGTATTCTGAGATCTGAGGAGGCCAGTTTTCACTTGTAAGGCAATTACCACCAGTAGTCAAAACATTTTGAAGGCAGAATGCACTATTATAAATCATGCTGGGGTGCTGCTCTGCAGTTACAGATTTTTAAAATTCTTGACACATGTTCAGTACATTTTGCACTTGTAAACATGGTGCAATATCCAAATTAGCTTGTAGGGTACCTTGGTTAAGATCTAGAGGAAAAGTGTGAATTAAGTACAATGTCTGATTTATGCCTCAGACATATAAAATTTCCAACTGACAAAGACCGTTCCAATTGTGCAAATAATCTGGGGTCCAAAAATATCCGATGAAAGCACCTAGGCTATCATTTGACTCTTGGAAGAGTGTCCATTTCCAACTTATGGGAACAAATAAGGTCCTAATTATTTTGTTCCTTTAGTAAATATTTGACCATCCTGAGTCCATGTTAAAGTAACAGATTCCTCCCAAGTTTTCCACCTCACATCAATGCTGCACAGAGAACTTATAAAGGGTGCCAGCTGCTCACTGCTTCCAGAGCCATCTCTGCTTCTTGATAGCCCTTGTTTCCTTACCACACCACCAGCCATCTTCAAGCTGCATCAGCTCTGCTTGGAATTTAGGTCTGTTTAGATTCAGAGTCTCTGCTTCTGTGCTATTCTGAAAGTCAAAGGAGAGATTTCCCAATTAAACCAGAACATGTGCAGCTATGCTTGCAAATGTGTCACATTAGCTTGGATTCAAGTATAAGTCAGAAAACCTGTAGTCAACCTCCTACTTACATCTGTGAATAAGCACATAAGCAACTGCAGGGTTGTTCAGGCTAAACAGATGGATGGTCCTGTCGGGAACAGATTGCAGTAGAGCTAGGATGTAGGATGTAATGCCACCCCCTCTGAACTGAGAAACATATTCAGCAGCAGGAAAGACGTCCTTTTTAATGTAGATATTCTTTTTAATTCTCTACATTTAACTGTTTCTAAGCAAAGGTTAAATCCTCTTGTCCTCCACATATTTTTGCCTTTGGTAGTTTCATTTTATTTCCTTATTCTACTGGATTCAGGTCATATTTTATCTACTTTAATAATTACCATTATTCATCCCTAATGCTACCTTATGTACAATCAGCAAGCATCATTAACTTAGTTGATTACCAGAAAGATTGTAATTTTATGAACATATACATTTTACATTGAACAAACCAAGTGAATGAAGCTATATTTGAAAACACTCATAATTAAAAAACTGTTTCTACTTATTTATTTTAACAAATTGATTTTATTGATACATACTAATAAAGCATACAATTCATCCAAAGTGTACAATCAATGGTATTTGGTATAATCACATTGTTGTGCATTCACCACTTCAATCATTATTAGAACATTTTCATTATTTCAATAATAATAAAATAATATACAAAAACCAGACAAACAAGAAAATTCTTCACCACTCAATGTTTTTATTTTTAAATATGAGAATTTTACGTATCTGAGAAATTCTAAACTGTCATGCTTTTATAAGATCATATATATAAATTTTAAATAAATAAGTATTCTCTTAATAGTAAATATAAAATTATAATTTTGGAATGTGCATTAAATTAATGTTACCTTGTTTCAAAGATACTGTTAAATTATTAAGGATAATTTTATGATATTTTATTTGAACAATTTTCTAAAGTTACTGTTCTACCTTGAGATAAAGGAAATAAAGAATACTGTATTCCATAACTACTTTTTTAATAACTCAACTTACAAAGGATTTAATACAAAGAAAAAAGTAAAGATTTGAACAAAAATCTGATTCTGTTATTTGTTGTTTGGTAGAAATGTGTTACACTATCTTACACATCCTACAAGCAATTCCTTTCATTGAATAACATGATTCCTCTGGTCAGATACTCAGCATTTCAATGACAATGAATTTAATAAGGTTTAGGAGAGGTTTTTATATTTACATGTAAGGTCTTCATATTTGCAAAATATATGTAAGGCACTCAAGTAAAATGTTGATCTGTTTTTGAATGTTTTTGGTGTTTACATAAGAAATATTTGATGCTTTTTGGAAGTTATGCCTTTGAAATTAAAATTACCTTAAACAAAATGAACCTATTCTATATTTAACATAGAATTAATCAGTTGAAGACTGAAAGGATCTCAGGTAATTTTTTAAATAAAGTTTCATTTTATAAGAATAAGAAATAATTCACTGACAAAGGTCACTTAGTTGTGTACTATTCCTATTCTCTTTTGAATAATGAAACCCAGTTGAAAGTGAAGTTAAGAGAATAAGAGAATAAACATATTTAAAAATCTATTGTTTATTGTGGGAGAAGTATTAATATGGCTATATTGATCTAAAAGAGTCTTTTAAAGTGAGTATGTAGTATTTTCATGGGAAGTTATTTGAGTTTTCACACACATTGAAATCAATGGAATAAAGAAAAAAGTCATATAGGTTTGGGATATTTGCAATTACCTATCAAATTAGAGAGATCATCCTTAAAACCAATCTCAGCTGAAATATTTGTTTAATATTATAGGGAATGGAAGTGGAGAAGTTATTTAAGAAATGCTTTGTATTCATTCCTTAAATAAGAAGCAGTGATGTGTACTGGGAATACTAAGATTTCTTGGATACGGTATCTGCTCACAAGGAAATCACAGTCTAAAATGAGATGTCCATTTACAAATAAAAAAGTAATAATGAAATGTAATAACTTCTATAGTTGAGATTTCCAAGAAAAATATTGAAGATGCAATCTGTTTTTTTTTTCTTGCTGCTTATAGTAAAATATTAGAGGATAAAGATAAATGGAGGCAAGGACTAGCAAACAAAAAGTAACCAGGACTTGATGATTTGTGAAATTCTTAGTCTATGCAGATGGCAAAAGATTCCTAAATGAAGAGCCTCACTATCAAGAAAGGATGCTCTAGAGGAAAGATCAGTCCTGTGACTGTATAATCTTTTGCTACTGCAGCAGAAGTTATCAAAAGGTCAAATTATTCAGTCACACGGAAGACTCTTTGAAGAGTGGAGGGTGTAACTCAAAGATCTTCTCCATCAAGCCAGAGAGCTTATAAGAAGTTTATGCGAATTGTCTCTCATTCCTCTCAGCAAAAGCCAAAAATAGAGAGGATTATCTAGAATAGATCAGTGGACCACACTCTTGCCTAAAAGAGTGAGTCTCTAAAATATACCCACATGAGAGACTCAAAAAGTTAAGACTTTTATATCATCAGAGTACTGCTAGAGTTCCATGAATGAGACAAGAGAGGGTAAGGAATGAAAGAAGGCTATCAGAACCCCAAAATTCTATAGGCAGGAAACAGACTGATAAGTGCTTATCTGAAAACACGTGCTAAGTTTCACAATAAAGGAAGGATGACTTAGGATGGAGTTGGTAATTCACTGGGTGTTTCTACAAACCATAGAGCATCATTTCTAGCACTTGCAACACAATGGACTTTGCTCAGCTACTTTTTGAAGTTGTTTGGGACCAGTGACTTCTTTTTCCTTTCATCTTCTCCCTTCTTGAACTGGAATGTCTGTAACTGTTATCCTGTGCCTGTCTTACCATTTTGGAAGAGACAACTTCTTTCTTTAGTTTCACAGATCCACAGATGGAGAGAAATTGTGCTACAGGATGGATTATACCCCGAGCCTCACCCATACCTAATTTAGATGCTTTCACTAATGAGATTTGGATCTTTTGAACTGATGAAATTCAGAAAAGATTTTAGACTTTGAGTTGATGGTGTAATGGGTTCAGAATTTGGAGGGCCTTAGGATATAGTGAGTATATTTGGGTCAGAGGCAAGACTCTGAGGGCCAGAGGGCAGACTGTGGTAGGTAAAATAATGCCCCTTCCACTGCTGTGCCTGTGCTACCCCCGGCTGCTGTGAATACGTTACTTACATGGCAAAGGGGGCTTTACACATGTGATTAAGAGTAGAAGATTAAACTTGATTATCGGGGTGAGCCCAATCTAATCTCATGAGTCCTTAAAAGCAAAGGATATTTTCTGATTGAATCAGAAAGAAGTTAGTGTGAGAGTGATTTGACACCCAGTTATTGTTTCTGAGATGTAGGGGGCTATGTGCAAGCCCTGGAGACGGGCCTCTAGGAGGTATGAATAGCCCAGATGACAGAACCCAGTTCTAAAATTTCATGAAACATAATTCTGCCAACAACCTAAATGAATAAGAAAAAGTCCTTGCCCTAGAGTCTGCAGAAAGAAATTTAGTCCAGCAACACATTGATTTTAGCCTGGTGAGGTCAGTGTTTGACTTCCAACCTATAGAACTGTAAGATGATAAATACGTGATATTTAAGTCACTACATTTGTGCTAATTTGTTATGGCAGCAACAGAACACTAAGACAGGTATCATGAAATAGAAGACATTCAAGTATTGCCTTAAAGGGAATGAGAATAAATAGGAATCCACCAAAGAAACTAGTAGAAAGAGACTGCTACAGCAAGAGGGAAGAGCAAGGTAAAGCTCAAATGGCATGATAAGCCATTCCCAATTGTGGAATTGCAGGTGCTAACCTAGGATAGGGACATGGGGGAACATGGGGGAACAATGCTGATAAAGCTGTAATAAATGAAACAGCTTTCATGTACTACATTCCTATAGTACACTAAGCCCTGTTCTAGGAAAGTTTTTTTTAATGTGGAGAGTGGAAGACTATAATATTTTAGAAAGTAATATATGAATGTATTGTAAGTATTTGAAGTATATTGGCATATCCAAGTTCAGATACCTAAAGTAGGTTAGATAGACACGTTTTATCTGAGAAAAGATTTAAGAATTGTTAGGGAAATCAGAGACACCTGTTAAACATCCCTATCCCAATCCTCACTTACCCCGACCTCCTTTTCTATCATGTGCCATTCCACAACCTTGAGGGAGATGTTTTAAGTCTAATGAAAAGGCTCTACCAGACCTTAATCCAGGAAACCAGGAAGAAGCAGCCTCAGATGTTTATCAGAACAGGAATTCTCAGAGGCAGAGCCCTCCCCTCTCCAGGTGGACTACAAACAGCACCCAAACACCACACCCAAACAGTATAGAGGTGTCTCTATTCTCCAGTTCAAGAGTGTGTGGAGCTGCCATTTATCGACCCTGACCCAGAGCAGTTTTAGGGCACTCTTGGAGACTGGACCTGATGGGATTTCTTCTCCTACTCTTTTGTACTCTTTGAGCTATTTACAGGACAAAGAGATTTGCCCTTTCTGGACTCTGTTCTGTACAATAAAGGGATCATTTCTTGAAAGTTTCTGTTGTACCCTGAACCTGTGTTCCCACCATAAGCAGTTGTAGCAAATCGCTCCACAGGAATTATCAGCATATGGATTTCTGTGGAATCAGGGATGTAAATGAACTTATCCAAAGATAACATCTTGAGTGAGAAGAGAAAAGAGCCAAGGATGGAACCAAGGAAATGCTCTGTTTTAATAGTACACCAAGGAGGAGAAACTAATGATATAATCTAGTTAGAAGTTTCAGAAATACAAGAGGATTATACTTCTATTGACCAAGGAAGTAAAAGAGAATAATTTCAAGAACAGATTTCCCAATAGTCATGTGCAGCAAAGATGTCAAGTGGACAAAAATTAAAAAGCAGCTAGTACTTTTAGCAATTAGAAGATAATATCAATCTCAGTAAAAGCAGTTTCCATAAAGTGGTGAAGACAGAGCCAAATTCTCAAAGTATTAAAGGATTTAGGGGAGGTGAGGAAGTGGAAAGAGTACAGTAGTTTACAATTTCAATATGCTTAAAAGGACATAGTCTATTGGTAATGTGGGATAGAGTTGGGTTTTTTGTCTATGTAATTTAATATGTTTATTGGCAAAAAAGTAAAAGATGGCAGGGAGGAAGATGTTGAATATGGCTCATGAGAGTGCCAAATTGACAAATTAAGTTCATGAGGAAGGAAATGGAATGAAGGGGCCAAGGTGAAATCTTATTTTTGTTTGAGGAAGATGATTGTCACTTTCTATGAGACCAGAGATAAAAATGAGTCATGATGAGTTTATGGGAAGTAGAATGAGAAGATGTCAAGGCCATTCATACCTGATAGCTTTTGCTTTATTTGTGAAATGATACATATTTATCTTCTGAGAGGTGCATGAGACTAGGGAAGGAATATTGAGGAAATTGAGGATAGTTTGTAGTACTCTCTGACAGAAATGAGGGAAGACACTGGCCAGGGAAAATTTAAAGACCCAAAAACCAAGTGCTGATTTGATAAGGTCAATGAGAGGTAAGTTGAAGTTAAAGCTGTAAGACCCAGAACACATAGTAAAGAGAGCAACAGGAGAAAGCTTCTACAGACTGAAAAATACGAAAAATAAAATTATCATTGTTATTATAAAATATGTACAAGTACTTAAAGTCTTGTGTACATGGACTGTCACAGGGAACATAAATCAAAAAACATACTGATTTGCCTCCTACATCTAAACTTTGGCATCTCAATGATTCTGGTATTCTGAATTAGCAGTCTTGTATAGGGAATAGCATGCATTTTGGAGCTATATATACTGGAATCAAATTCAAATTATGTGATCTTGGGCAAGTAACATAATTACTCTGTGTTAGACTGTTCAACTGTAAAATGAGGTTATAATAGCTTGGGGATATAATAGTTTCTACTTTAACAGTAGAATTTGGGGGGGAGTAACTGATAAGATACCTATAAAAAGAAGTTAGAGCAGTGACAGGCACATACTAAGTGCTTAATAAAATAAATGTTACTGCTATTGTTATTAATGTCATTAGTAATAATCATATTGTGTAAAGGTCTCATAAAATATTAAAAGTGCCTTATTGACCAGTGAGAGATGTTAGCAGTAACAGTGCTGGTCTTTCAAAAATGAAGGTACGACATGGGGAAAGTGGAAGAGATGCTCTAATTTTAAGAATAATAAGGTCAGGATCATTTCTATTTACTCCCTATTTGGATAATGGCCCCTGTTTTGATAAAGGAAACAGTGTAATTTCACAGTTGACTGAAGTCAGAAGCTATTCCTCTGAAATAATCTTTTGACTAAACTTATTTCCTCAATCACCTACAGTAACTCCTGAATTGGCTTCATTAGGTTTACTCCTTAAAGACTGTGCTCTCTGTTTTGGTTCAAGTAACATATTACATATCACATGTGGATAGTTTAGTTTATATCATTGCATTACCACTCTAGTTGCCAGGAGATATTATATTCCCTCTGTCAGACTCTGACGGAGTGGAAGAACTTTGCTTGAGAAGGAGAAGTGGACAAAGGTGTTTATTACAAGCAGGAGCTGCTTTCTATAGGGCCAGCAGAAGATGGGGAACAATTTGAGGTCCTCACAAAGATGACCAAAAGGATAGAGACTCTTCAGAGTTGTGGAGTTTCAGGAGGAGAACTCCCTACTTAAAATTCTGCTGATGGTCAGCTCTGGATTGAAAGCATATCACTTGGATATTCATTAAAAATCAATAAGATAAGAGAGATATAACTTCAAAGAAGGTAACTTAAGAGGTGGTATAAATTAGGATAAGGAGCAATCTAATATGTGATCCTGAATATAAAGAAACATTTCTAACAATGTCAGCTGCCCAGTGGCTGGTCCAGCCACCTCTCTATTCAATGGCTACTCTAAATTCACATTGATGGGTACTGATAGAAACTGCCCCCAAAGGGTTTGAAAATTCAGTTTCATCTTCTCATTGGAAGGGACACCAGAGACCAGAAGAAGTCATCCTGTTGGTATAAGTTTGAACAGGGAAACATTTAACTCTATTCAACTTTAGAAATCAATTGGCTAAATTGAAGGCAATGAAAGGAGAAAAATTGATTGTAATTTTCTCAAGGACTTTAAAGTTTAATACAAAGAAGAGTTACTACAGAGCTATGAATTTCTTGGGAAAAGGAAATATTTATTTCCTTATGTTCAGCATACTGTCTTGGACAGAAGAGGGTACTAACAGTTTGTTGAGTAAAACTCAGGTGTTTAAAAGAGAAAAGCAAGAAGAAACCTGCTATATTCTCTTCTGAGATGATCTATATTAATTCTTCTGTGGTTCCTTCTTCCTTCTCCCTAGGGTTTTTGGTCATTACCCATGTTAAAGAATAATCCCCATAATAATCTTCATTCTGTATTTAGAGTTGGAATGAAAACAATAATTAGCTTTCTACGAGACCTATTTTAAGGAAGAGTAACTCAAAACATGAGTTTTCTAAATTTTATATTTTATTCATAAATATATATATAATATTGGTATAGAAAGATACATATTAATTATCAGTCCATTGTTTTTTCTTTGTATTTTGTGAGGTTATATGTCAATGCTTACTAATATTTATTTTGATTATTCCCCTGCCTCTGTAGAAAAATATTCAAGAAAGAAAGAAAACATGGTCACCCAAGGAAAATTTAATGTGTAATACTTTTTTCTCCCTAATAAAAGTTTGGGAAGATATATCAGTTTCAGGTAGCAGGAGAAGGATGGAAAAATTGAAAGCCCAAAATATACTGATATATAAAGAGACAAGATACAATTTAGCTTTGATCTTTCCATAAATCTATTTGGTTCTCTTCTCTAGAATTTTGTTTCTTATACTACCTCTTACAGCAAACCCTTAGAGGGGGGATGACCTAGTAAATATGCTCACAAAAACAAAGGAAAACATGATGAGGTCAATAGATGATGTAATCCCTCAAATGAATCTAACACATTTGTTACTGTATTATCCTCATAGCTGATTAGAAAATTGGAACTCATGAAGATCTATATCTGCTATTTTCCAGATATCAGCACCAACCAACCACAATAAGCTTTTCTCTTACATTCTAGAGTTCTTTCTATATATGAGTGTAGGAAAAAAGGTACAGCTATATAAGGTAAATTTATCTGCTACTTCAACAAAATTTTCAATATTTTTTTTCTGATTGCACTATCTCTTTAGAGTTAGGTGGAAAAAATAACTTCTACAAAAAAGTGAAAATATAAGCTTTCGCTACTGGCTATTTTCATAGTGTGTTGGGGGGAAAGTGGGTTATTTCAGTAACCATATTTTTAAAATAATTTGTGTACAGAAGAAAATGCTATATTTTCTTCAAATATTCAAGTGAATAAGCATACCTTTACAAAACTACTTCCTAGAAATTTTTGTTTTAGGTTTTTCTCCTCCTAACACATTTTCCCTTAATCTTTAGCATTGACAATATCTCATGTTTGAAACAAGGAAAATCAGGATGGAACTGGAAACTTCACACTATCAAGGACTCTAAAGGACAACTCAAGCAATGAAACCTAATATTTGAGATCAACCAACTAACAAATAGCCAAAGCTCAGACTTTGAATGTTGAGGTGCAGGACACATTAGCAAAGTGAAGAGAAAAAGTTGATGAATCCATTATGATTTTGAATTGAAAAGAATATCATACCTATTCTCTGATTTAGATAGTAATTCTTAGAACTTTGAAGAACAACAACAGCAGTAGAAAACTTATACCATATTTCTGACATTCCTGCTAGATAATATGACTGTGATACTCATTTTGCAGATAATAGTCTCCTTATTGTCCTTGATCATTTCACAGGAACCCTGGGGTTGTCAGTTGAGGTCTAGATAAAGTATACCTGACTCTCATTAAGAAAAAGACACTCATCCTTTACATTATTTGCATTTCTGTAAAGATATAATATTTTCCCATTATTCAAATAAGTTATAGTAAGTTGACAAACTAAGCTTAGTAAAAAGTCAGTTTTTGGATGAAAATGCATGTTGCTTGAAAACGTTAGTGTCTTGCACTAATAGTGTGCCAGATGGTACCATCTTGCTATTGGGAAACCAAGGATCTAGTATTACATTCCAAATTAGAACGAGTTGATTTTATTATATACTGTGAAATAGCACTGAAGCTCAGAGATGCTAGTGCAATTCAGTTCAATTATGACATTAAAAAATAAAAATTTATGAGAGATGTCTCAGAAAACTTCAGAGGTTGAAGATGGATGCACAATATCTCTATGGAGCTAGAGAGTGATTCAAACTTAATCCCAGTAAGGAAGGAACAGAAATCTAAACTCACAGGTATGACAACCTAAGCACAAAACTTTTGGAGATAAACTAAGAAAACTGGAGCAGGAACAGATGGGCGACACATTCATTCATAACAGGATTTTGTAGTCTCTTAGGGGCTAGAAATGTGGCAAAGAATAGGTAGCAAAGAAGGAAAACAAGATTGATTCTAAAAAGGAAGTGGGCCAGGCTCCTTGAAGTATCATGGTACAGAGGATTCCAAAATGCTAATAAATAAGACTTCCCAATTCACTGGCAATAAAGTCCAAAGTCCCAGATAAAGATCCAAGATGGCATCGGAGTAGCTCAGGTAGGGCGCAGCTCTCCTGCAAAATTGGGGAGAAGGCATAGAAGTCATTTGAGGGAATCACTTTGGGGAACCCTGAAGGCCAGGAGAGTCACACATCATCCAGAGGGACTAGGGTGGAGAAACAGAGAAGACAAAGGGAAAATTTTGAGTTGATACACACCCAGCTGGGTATACTGCCCATTCCTGACTTTCTGAGGGGAACAGCCTTGGTAAAATCTGAAGCTGAGTGGCCAACAGAGAGGGGAAAGGACAGATTCTTCCCTGGGAAGAGGGAGGATTTGGCAGAGGGCAGGGTGTAGTTTCTCTTCAGTGAATGTAGCTACCATAACTTGCTGGTTCAGGAAAGCTAGTGGAAATTGAAAGATTAATATCCATGGAAGAGTTTGCCAAGGATAGCCATTTGCTGGCAGCTAGGAAAGTGAAGGAAGTCAGTCTGGTCTCTCCTGATTCTTTCTCAGGCAAGGTAGACCTGGCTGGGCCCCATTAGTGGCAACTTGCCCCTGTTTTGACTACAAAAACAGAGCAATATTAAGTTTTAGAGAAAATTAAACTGAAAATCAAAGAAGAGTTATGAAATAAAACTACCAAGCAAGAGAAAGAAATTGATTAACAGAGCAAAATCACCAACATAAACACATGCCTAGATATCAATAAAAGATAACAACCCAAACTAAGAAACAGGAAAATATGGCCCAGTCAAAGGGAAAAACCAAGAATCTAGATGAGAATCAGAATTTAAGACAACTAGTAAATGATGTTCACACAAACATCCTTAATCAATTTAAGGAGATGAAAGAAATTATGAGTAAAGAGATAAAAGAAATGAAGATGACACTGTGTGAATATAAAGAACAATTTGAAAGCCTACAAAAAAAGTAACAGCTAATGGGAATGAAGGACACAATAGATGAGATTAAAAATACCTTTGAAAAAAAATACATTAGAGGCATATAACAGGAATTTGAAATGTTAGAAGAATGAATAAGTGAATTTGAAGACAGAACATTTGAACTTGAAAAGATAAAAGAACAGGCAGAGAAAATAATGCAAAAATTGAACAGGGTCTCAGGAAATTGAATGCTAACACGAAACATACAAACATGTGCATTATAGCTGTACCAGAAGGAGAAGAGAATGGAAAAGGAGTAGAAAGAATATTTGAGTAAATACTGATTGAAAATTTCTCAAATCTTATGAAAGACCTGAATATCAATATTCAAGAAGAAGAATATACCCCTAACAGAATAAATCCAAATAGACCTACTCTGAGACATCTACTATTCAGATTCTCAAAGGCCAAAGATAAAGAAAGGATTTTGAGAGCAGCAAGAGAAAAGCAGTGTATTAATTACAAGGGGGCCTCAATAAGGCTAAGTGTTGATCTCTTATCAGAAACCATGGAGGTGAGAAGACAGTGGTACAATAAATTTAAGGTACTGAAAGAGGAAAACTGCCAGCCAAGAATGATTTATCTGGCAAAACTATCCTTTAGAAACAAGGGTGAGTTTAATGTCTATAAAGACAAACAAAAGCTGAGAGAGTATATTACCAAGAGACCAAATCTACAAAAGATATTAAAGGATTTGTGACAGCCTGAAAGGAAAAGATAAGAGCTATAGCCCTGGAGATGAGTGTGGAAATGAAGAACATAAGTAAGAGAAATTGAAATGGTTAAAAGATAATAATAAGGTATTACAATAGAAAGCCAAGGGATAAAATGGACGAGGTAAGTAATGCCTTTAAGAATAAGTAATAACAAAACTTATTCACTGATGATGTGATCTTATACTTAGAAAATCCCAAAAAACTCCACAACAAAATGATTAGAATTTATAGAAGATTTCAGCAAAGTGGCTGGATACAAGATTAAGAATCAAAAATCAATAGCATTTCTATATATGACTAATGAACAATCTGAGGAAGAAGTCAGAAAAAAAAATCCACTTACAATAGTGACTAAAAGAATAAAATATTTAGGAATAAATTTAACAAAGGACATAAAGGACATGTATTCAGAAAACTACAGAACATTGTTAAAAGAAACCAAAGATGATCTATATAAATGGAAGGATAGTCCATTTTAATAAGTTAGAAAATGAAATTTCATTAAGATGTCAATTCTATCCAAACTCATCCACAGATTTAATGCAATATCGATAAAAAATTCAATATCCTTTTTTGTAAAATTGGAAGAGACAATTATCAAATTTATCTGGAAGCGTTAAGGGTTCCTGAATAGCCAAAAATATATTTTAAAAAGATGAACAAAGTTGGAGAGCTCTCACTTCCAGACTTTAAACCATATTATCTAGCTAGAGTGGTAAAAGCAGCATGGTACTGGCAAAAAGATAGATTGACCAATGGAATCCGGAGTTTGGAAATAGACTCTCACATCTATGGTCAAGTGGTTTTTGATAAGGCTGTTAAATCTGCTCAGCTGGGTCAGAACAGCCTGTTTGACAAATGGTGCTTGGAAAACTGGATATCCATATCTAAAAGAAAGAAAGTGGACTCTTATCTCACACCTTATGCAAAAATTAATTCAAAATGGATCAAGGACCTTACTATGAAAACTGGACTCATAAAACTCCTAGAAGAAAATGTAAAGAAGCATCTTCAAGATCTTGTGGTTGGTGGTGATTTCTGGGACCTAACACCCAAAGCTTGAGAAGCAAAAGAAAAAAAAATGATAAATAGGACTGCCTCAAAATTAAACACTTTTGTGTTTCAAATGATTTTGTGAAAAGACGGCCATCTCAAAGGGAAAAAACGGAAATGGCACATCTGATAAGGGACTGGTTTCCATGTTATATAAAGAGATTATGCAACTTAATGAGAAAATGGCAAGCAACCCAATTTAAAAATGGGCAAAATAATTGAATAGACATTTTTCCAAAGTGGAAATACAAATGGCCAAAAGACGTATGAAAAATGTTCAACATCACTAGCTATTAGGGAAATGCAGGTCAAAAGTACAATGAGATACCATCTCACACCATACAGAATGGCCATTATTTAAAAAACAAACAAACAAACAAACAAAAAAACAGAAAATGACAAGTTCTGGAGAGGATGTGGAGAAATAGGAACACACAGGATAGTGAACTGTTGGTAGGATGTAAAAAGGCTCTGTGGAAGATGATTTGGCAGTTCCTCAGGAAACAAAATACAGAATTGCCATATGATCCAGCAATCCTGCTACTGATTCAAAAGAACTAAAAACAGGGACACAAACAGATATTTGCACACCGATGTTCATAGTGGCATTATTCACATTTGCTAATAGATGGAAAAAACATAAGTTTCCATCAACTGATGAATAAATAAACAAAGCTGTGGTATATTCATATAATGGAATATTGTTCAGGTGTAAGAAGAAATGAACTGGGGAAGCACATGACAACATGGAGAAACCTGAGGATATTATATTAAGAGAAATATGCTAGACACAAAAGGAGGAATATTGTATGGTCTCACTGATATGAACTAAATACAATGAGTAGACTTAAGGAGATAGACTATGAAGTATAGGTTGGTAGGAGATAGAATGTGGGATGAGAAGGGTTAGATGATTCTGGATATATGTAGAATGTTTAATAAGTTCAAATTAATATGTGGTAATGGCTAGACTTAATGGTAACATATTATAATGAATGTAACAAACACTGTTGATTTATGGATGTAATTGTGACTGAAACAAGTAGACTTGGGAGATTAATGTTAGTTGGAGGACAGCTAGAGGATAACATCGGGAATGTCTAACAATGATTTTTTCAGTAGATGAGGATTGTGGTTAATAATACAAATACTGGAATGTTCTACTACAAGGTGTTAAGAATGTGGTGATATATGGGGAAATTATAACTAATGTAATTTATAGACTATAGTTAGCAACAACATTGTGATGTTTTTGTAGCAAAACCAAAGTTGGTACTATATTAGTGCTAAAGGTAAAAAAAAGATTATGGAGTTTGGTTTTGTGAGATATGAATATGATTAAGCATTTTTTTCTCTTCTTCATTTTTTTCATTAATAAGGAGACCTTGACTATGTCATTTAACTAATTTGTGTTTATCTGTGTATCTTTCTGAACACTAGGAACAATTGAGTTAGTATTTGGAAATAGATGAGATAAAAGTGCCTGGACAGAACTTTTTAGGAGTAATGCTTCCATAACTTTTTTTTAAATTAACTTTTTTATTTTTAAAGGAGCTTTAGATTACATAAATCCTACATGAAAAATATAAGGGATTCCCATATGCCCCACTCCCTCACCCTCCCACACTTTCCCACATTAACAACATCCTACGTTAGTGTAGTACATTTGTTACAATTGATGAACACATATTGAAGCATTGCTATTAACCATGGACTACAGTTTACATTATAGTTCACCCTCTGTCCTGCACAATTTTGTAGGTTATGACAAAATATACAATGACCTGTATCTGTCATTGCAATGTCATGCAGGACAACTCCAATGTCCCAAAAATGCCCCCATATTCTTCCCTCTCCCATCCCTCAGAACCTCTGGTGGCTACTGCTTGAGGAATGAACAATGGACTAAAGTAGACTTATTATTATTTTACCATGGACTTATTATTATGCTAGCAATGGAAGAACTCTTCCATAACTTTTTGAGCTGCCTTCTTTTTCTTTTTTTTTTTTTTTTTTTTTTGAAATAAAGTTACTTCAGAAAAGTAAAAAGAAAAATATAGCAAAACTAAAATAAATCCAAAATCCCTATAATGGTTCATGAGCCTCTCCTGTCTGGCTTTTTGTTACCTTTATGACCATATCTCCCACGACCTCCCCCTAAGTTTAACCCGTACAGGCACACAATCTCTGGTTTTCTTATTTAAGCATGTCATATGTATTAGTTTCTTAGGACTGCATAATAAATTACCCCAAGTTGGCGGCTTAAAACAACAGATGTTTATTCTCTCACAGTTCTAGAGGTCAAAGTCCAAAATCAACGTTTTGGTCAGGATGTACTCCCTCCTAAGGAACTAAAACAGAATTCTTCCTTGTCTCCTCCAGCTTCTGCTGGTATCAGTCATTCCTTGCATCCTTTTCAAATGGCCTGTCCTCTGTGTCTGTCAAAAGATCCCTCTCTCTTTCTCTTATAAGGACATTTGGGGTTGGGTTTAGGGCCCATCCAAGTAATGAGGAAGATCTCATCTCAAAATCCTTAACTTAAGTACATCTGCAAAGAACCTTTTTCTAAACAAGGTCACATTCACAGTTCCAGGGGTTAGGATGTGACCATATCTTTTTGGAGGTCAACATTCAACCCACTAAATATTTCCAGGCCAGGGAGAGCTTTGCTCTTTCTGCTACCTCTGCCTGGAGCACTCTGCTCCTGTGAATGTGACTAACCTACTCACTCACCTGGCTCACACCTTTGCTCTCATTTCTCCTTCTCTGGGAGGACTTCACAGAACACCCTACTCAGAACTGCAATGTCCTCCTCCCTATCTGCTGGC
Organism: Cabassous unicinctus; assembly: GCA_029593785.1. NCBI lineage: Eukaryota > Metazoa > Chordata > Mammalia > Cingulata > Chlamyphoridae > Cabassous > Cabassous unicinctus. The sequence continues at coordinate 23,323 of JAQZBX010001961.1, read as the reverse complement.
AGTTGCTAGCTCCCTTCTCATTTTTTTTTCTACCAAGCATTTATTACCATTTATTTCCATACAATATATTATACTTTTTAATTATTTTTTGTCTGCCTCTTTTCATTATAATGTGAGTTTCACAAGGGCAGAGTCTTTTGCCTCTTTTCAATATTTTATTCCTAGCACCTAGAATAGTGTCTGGATTGGAACATAATGGTACTTGATAAATACTTGTTGAATCAATTAAAGAACATACTTACAAAGGTGAGAATTGAAACTCACCTAAACGATGGTTAGGAAATGTGATGATGTCAAAGGATAAGAGAGATGTTGGTTATGTTTAGTGAAGTGAGTAAATGATGGCCAATTCAATAAATAACACTGGGTAAATTAGATACCCAGATCTTTTAAAAAAATGAATCTTGACTCTTAATTCATACTATATGCATCTATCCAGATAAAATGCAGATCTAAATAAGAATGATAAAAAATAAAGCTTTTAGAAGAAAACATAGGAGACTGTTCATAAATTTGGGGCAGACAAAGATTTCTTAAACAAAAGCACTAATTCTAAAGAGGAAAATTAATAATGTAGACTACATTAAATTGTTAATGCAGGGGTTCTTAACCTTTTTTTTTCCACAGACCCCTTTGCCAGTCTGGTGAAAATAACGGATCCCTTACTAAGTCCACACTATACTGTGTATTATTTAATAAATATATCACACCCGTACCAACACGTCCCCACAAGAATAATGTTTTTTTGAATTTCAATTCACTCTCACAGACCCCTTGCTAAGAATCCCTGTGTTAATGGAAATCTAAGGCAAGCTATGGAATTAGGAAAATTATTTGCAACTCTTATTTCCAACAAAAGACTTCTATTTAGATTCTATAAGAGCACTCGCAAAAAAATCTATAACATAAAAGACTATCCAATAGGCAAAAATGAGTTTGAAATGGCACACCATAAAAAGGGATGTTCAAATGCCAGTAGAGATTTTAAAAGATGATGATTTTTATCTGTTATCAGAATAATGCAAATAAAACTACAATGTGATACTAGACTATTCACCAGAAAGGGTAATGTGCAAACGATGGGCAATAACAAGTTTTGTCAGTAATATGGAATAACTAGAACATCACACAATGTGGTCAAAATGTAAATTGGCACAAAGACTTTGGAAACTGGTATTATCTACTAAAATTGAACACAGTCATGCCCTATGACCCAGTAATTCCACTCCCATATTCCTATACACCCAATAAAAATATGTATATATTCTCACAAAAGACATGTACCATAATGTTTATAGAACTATTTGAAATAGTAGCCCAAAATTGGGAATAGAATAAAGTATAGAATACTATATAACAGTGAGAATAAACAAACTACTGATCACATAACAACTTTAATTAACTCACAAACATAAAATGGTATAAAAGACACAAAGAGAGCAACCTGCATGAATTTATTTATTTAAAGTTCAAAAACAGACAAATCTAGGATATGGTGTTGGGTGAAATTATACTAAGCTTTAAGATATAATGACTAAATATGCTGATGAGGGGACTTGTGGGCAATGTTCAATTTCTGGATTTGGGTGCAAATTTCACAGGTGTGTTAACTTCATGATTATTCATCATTAAACACTAATAATTTTTAAAGTTTTATCTATGTACTGTGTTATACTTCATTTAATTTGTTTTTTAATAGCCACCTATCTTAGCCCATAACTCTAGTAATCTTTGGCTGTCACCCTACCACATGTGTAAAGGGTATATCTTTCTCTAGGTGCCATGTTTCCTCCAAAATGTTAGCAGAAAGTAATTCAAATGGGAACTAAAAATCAGTTTAGGTTTCACTAAAGTTTTTATTGCAAGCCTATCTCTGCTTCGGCTGTCCACGTGCATCTCTCTGCAACCTACACACATGGGGGAAAAGAAGAGATTTAAAGTTTATAGAGGAAATAAATAAATAAATAAAGTTTATAGAGGTTTAAAAACCCTGAAACAATTGAGTACCAACTACTTCATTAGCTGGACATACACACTGAGAGGCCAAACTTAGGCAACGAATTTCCGATTATTTCTGTAACTCTCACTGTGGCCTTCTATGCAAAAGGTATTACAAATCCTAAATATTCCAACTTCAAGTTCTGATGATTTTACTGTAATTAGGTTCCTCTTCCCCACAGTGTCAATGGATTGTAATTGTTCTTTCTCCTTTCTAGAACTACCCCTTCTGTCCTCAACCTTTTACATGCATGAGAATATTAAACAATAACTGTCTCTATTATTATGTTATTACTAACCTGAGAGGGAGATGCTTTAGGATGTTGCTGGAGAAAATCTGCTCTGAGGCTTCACCTTTATGACCATTTCCCCATTTGATATAACAGTTAGAATAGCTGAATGAGGATATTTTTCTGGTTTTTATGACTCTGAAAGAGGAAATCTGCCCCCCCCAACACACACATATCTTCTTCTTTTTTCTTAATGTGTTTTATAAGGGAAGACATTTCGATTTTTAATGAAGTTGAGCATTAACTACATTTTCAGTAAGTGCTGGGTGCAAATTATTGAAAATTTTTATTCTAATTAAGATGGTTAATTTATAAAGGTTTCTAGACTGGGAATTAGAATTCAAATTCAAGTCATAATCTCAAAAAAATCCTAACAGTTTTAAGGTTTCAATAAAAAAGAGAAGGGCAATTTTTATTTTATAAGGGAAATTCGGGAAAAAATAATTTTTCAGAGAAAACTGTGAACTTTTAGCTATGTGTGAATAAATAATGATGGTGATTATGATGATGACAATAATAACAATAAGTCCTTTACACTATCAACATTTTGGTGCATTAAAAAACTAATGATCATAAAAGTCCTATGAAGTAGCTATTATTATTATCCCCATCTCTTGACAAGAACACTGAGGGACAGATTCTAAAGCAACTTCCCCAAGAGCCATACTTAACCAAATGCTAGAGTGAATACTCAGATCCAGGATGCTTAAAGAGAATTCAAAGTATGAAATTGTTATAAAAACCCTATGATAAAATTCATTTTATATTCAAAATGGTAGATATATTTTCAAGGAAATACAAGGATAAATATTTATAAGACTTTTGTGAGAATTCTGTGAATATAACATTAAATAGTTCAATAGTAAAGAATTTCATTTTTTGCTCTAAATAAAAAAGATGCTGTGATGACTGTTGAAATTAGTTAGCATTAAGTATCCACATGAATTAAGCAGACCAGTTTGGGATATTAATAGAGGAATGCAAATATGCACATAAAAGATGATTGATTCTTTGTGTTCTATACTAGGGAAGAGCACCTAAGATCTAGTGACATAAACCTAACTAGATTTTTTAAGGAATGTAAAGAATTGTCTAAGTAATCTCATGAGAAAAGCCTTCCATTAAATATGACTAAGGTGATGACTCAGGAACTACTGAAAAGAATAATGTGAAGTGGAAATACATCAGTAGCTGGCACTGACCAATACAGCTTTAAGGCTGGAACTGTTTGTCAGCAGTTTGTAAAAAGCATTCGTCACAACAGTGTGTCAACAAGAGGAACGTTTAGGAGCTTCAGTTCCACGTCACAGGAAATAAAGAAAAGAACTTACCAGGCATTTCATGTAAAGGTGAATATATTTTAGACTTAGGTCTGAGCAAAGCATTTGAGAAAATTAGCAAATACATGCATAATTTCTATAATGTAAGTAAAAGGAAGCTTTTTAGCAATATCTTACAATAGTTCCAAAGTCATTGATAGTTCACATGGGATTCCCTTTCTAATAGTGACAAAAGCAAATCTTTAAAATTTATAAGGTTATTCCACATGAATTTTATTTGATAGTTTCAAAACTATAAAACTCTTTTAAGCTTTGTTATTCTTTGTTTTTCTTTTTTGGGGTAAAGGTATCAAAGCTACAAAAACATAAGCAAATCCCTCAAGGTCATATCAAACTAGCTATTGAATTAATTGCTCCATTAGAGTTGCGTCCTCACCTTTAGCAGCCTTACCTAGTTCCTTTTAGTTTCTAGTGCTTTCAGTTGAATTAGGAACTCCCTACCCACTGGAAAAACTACTCATTTTTAAGTACTATGTATTGGCAAGTAGGGGACTAGAAACTCCTCTCCTGATGTAAGTTTTCAAATTCCCTCAGCAAAATACATTGTAATTAAAATTTAAAAAAAATCAGAAAGTTGATCCTTTTGAGTTTTCTTTTAGTTGTTAAGAGCTTAATGCCACTCAGTTGGTCCCCAAGATCATTGTCCAGTTTATTCTCAGTAGGAACATGATATCTAATGACAAAATGCCTGAAATTATGGTTCTTACTAAACCATTCATGTATATAAACTTTCTTCACAACACATACACATCACACATATGTTACACATATACACACGTTGCACACATATCTCACATCATGCACATGCATAATACACCCACACACCCGTTGCATGTATCACACACAACACACATGCATCACACATACTAACATGCATATATCACACATACATTGCACACATAAAACAAGCATACACATCACATACACACCCCACATGCACACACATACACATCACACACATATTTCACACATCACATACATACACATATACATACCACTTTAATATAGTTAGTCCTGTAACTGTCACAGTGAAGACTTTCTAAGATGCTAAACTATTAGAGCAGAGATGACTAATTTCATTCAACAAAATTTCAGTCAGCACCTACTGTGCATTTGGCACTATGCCAAACCCCAGTCATCTAGTAGCTCATAAACTATAAAGTGAGCCAGCCAGCAAAATTTAACAAATAGTAACTGATTCTACCATAGAACTATGGGAATACAGAATTAGCAGCCAGTAATTCTTCCTACTCTGATCTCTGTACTGAAGTTGTAAAAGGTACCACAGAGAAGCCAACCTTTGTGTCGGATGTTTAACATGATTAGGACTTCACCAGAGGAAGGAGTTAAAATGAATTCTAGCCAGAAGGGACAGCTTATTTAAAAACACGAAGGCATAAAATACTATAGTATGGCCAAGGGGTGACACTTAGCCCCTTGTCACTTAGGTGACACAAGGGTGTGATACCCTAAGTGTATAGAGTACATAGGATTAGCTGTTGAAACTGAAACTATAAATTAGATTTGCAAAGGGCCTATTTCCACAGGCAATGAGGAACAATTACAGTTATTAAGCGAGTAAGATGATGAGACTGGTCTTTTAGCACAAAAAAATCAGTAATAATGAATGTCTGAAATAAAGTGTCAGTGGAGAAGAATTAAAGATAACTCACATGAGAGAATTTGGGGAATAAAATCAACAAGGTATGGTAATTATTGGTGTCAGGATCAGATCAGATGGAGAAGTTTGCATGGCCCCTGATATTTTGTGTTTGATGATGGGTGGGCCATGGCAGGATGAGAAAAAGATGCAAATGTAGATAGGAAGATACTTCTTTGTTATTGAACATTTTGATTTTTAGCTGTTTGTGAAAATTCCAAGTATCTGCATCCAGTAGGAAGCTCAAAATACCCCTGTTTTCTTCTTACATTTTCAGCCATATAAGAACAGGATGAACTATAATTTAACCAATGTAAAGAAAAAAATGAGGCCATGCAGGAAAACCTAATATCAGAGTTTTCCTTTGCACTAATAATATGCTTTCTTATGTGCCGCCTTTTAAATACAACTTTCCGACCAACATCCCTCTGACTACATCACATACCCAAGTCCCCTCCATCGCTAATGTTTTCCATGCAGCATATCATTTCTCAGTACTTCTTTTTTAACATCAATCAAAAATCTTGTTTTTCACCTGGTGTTTCTTGGCTAAGAAACCAATATGGTTAAATAAATCCATCTACAAGTAATTCATTGTCATTGCCAGCCTCTCTCAGGATGCTAACTTAAAGCAATTTAAATTGACAAAATTTCAAGCAGTATGAAGATTGCATTTTGGGCACAAAGCAGTGTTTTTTCACACACACACAAAGAGTTATTAAGAGTGTCAAGAATGAACAGGGGTGAAGAAGAATTAGAAATGAGGACGGATTTTGTCTGGCAGATTAAAACAACTAGTAATTGAGTTTATCAAGTCACCTTAGGAGAAGGGGGTTGAAAGAAAGGTAATCAAATAAAATAGTATATGAACAAAATAATAATGTATTATGATTCAGTCACTATTCTTTCCATGAAAGAGATTAGATAAAATACACACACTCCATGATAATGTGACCAGGAAAGATTTTAGTGTTCTGAGTGAGAGACCAAGGTGAGGAAGGCACAAAAGTAACGTAAAATATTCTATTTATGTGAAATAAAGAAGTGTTTGTTTAAAATTTTCAAAATAACATTTTCTCAGTTAGTAGAAAAGAGATAAATGTAATTTCAATTAAAAATTTAGAAAGCATGAAGAAAGACCTTGTCAATTGAATTTTTGATAAATACTGGTATAGGCTGTTGATTACATGTGCTTCAAGTCTGTGAGTTTTGTTCAAAAGTTTAGAGGCACTGAAGTTATTTAATTTACTGTACAACTGAGTGGTATTTTTGAAAAAGTATTAATTACTAACAATTAAGGTCAGGATAATTAGCAAAAATTACAATTTGCACAAAAATATTTTAACAAATAGTATCATAATGTCCCTTTTAATATAATAAAGTTATTTTCACAACTGAAAACTTGCATTATCTCTGTAAAATTGTTATAATAAACTATGTGTAAGGGAATCTTATTTAACAGATGAGTAATAACAATAATTTTTTATATTTACTGTTTTGTATCTAAGTATGTTCACATGTAGGCCTTCATTGTCTTTCCTGAATGTTCTTCTAATGAAGAGGCAATTGGCATGGTTACAATTCCAGAAATGAGAAAACTATTTTTAGCTTGTTCAGGTTACCCAGGTGTCACACAGGTTAATTAGACTATGTATTAACAGGAAGATATTCATTTATCCAAACATTTAAAAAATCTGTATTTACCTTTGGTTGTTTACAAGTTGTTAATGCTAGGTGCTGTGGCTGCAACAAGAGGGACAAGGCCCCTGACTTCACAGAGACTAAAATTAAACCAATAATTATTTTTCACTATCTGTTTCTCTTTTTAGCTATAAACTCTGCCTGTAGAAGAACCATGCCTGCCATGTTTATTTATGTAATCCTAGAATCTGAACTGTGCCTCACACATAGTCAATGCTTAAATATATTTTATTTGCTCGAGAATTGAGTGCTTTCTATGGTAGACAAGATGACCATTGGAAAATATCTCTTACTTCCTTCTAAAATGATAAAATATAAACCATACTATGATTGAATCCTTTAGAGGTTTTACTCAGCAGGAACATTTTCCAAGTTTTGCACAGAATCTTATAATCATTAGAAAGAACATAATTAGAGATTGGTAAAGGTACTGGCATTCTTGAAGACAAACTTGAAATGGTTTAGTACTTTCTTTTTGCAATGTCATTTAGAGGAGGAAGAGTTATGAATATTAAGGGGTAAATCATCATGAGTTCACAAATTGGGATCTCACATATGAATGCAGGATAATCTGATAAGGGAAAGAAGGATAGAGCATTGCTTTACTAAATGAATTTCTGTGATTTCTAGTGAGAATATACATTATTCTTCAAATATTTGTGGGCAAATTGAATGTCTTCCAATGAATTTCCCATTTATGTCTTCAAGCATTTTTCCGTATGTTTGGTGATATATTTGAAATGCTTCTAGCTATCATATATTCCAATTATTTTTAGCAATATTTATTTCCTACTTACTAGCATTTATGCTGATATTTGATAAATAATTATTTTTTATTTTATATAGTATCTAAGTTTCTCTAATGTTTTTCTTTTTCAATTTTTTCATTATATTATTTAAAAGGATTTGTCTACTTTGAATTAGATTATCACTTATACCTATTTCTGTTGTTTTTATATAGAACTTTTTACAAGCATTTCTAAATCTTCTAGAAATTATGTTGGTATATGGTGTGAGATGCTTTTCTAAACATTATTTATTTTATTTCTAAATATTTTTCATCATAGTAATTATTAACCAGTACACCCTTTCAAGTCCTGCATTGATTTGCAATGACCACTTAAAATAAACTAAAGTTTTCCTATGTCATGTATTGCTTTCTGGACTTTCTGTTTTGTTCAAATGGTCTCTCTATTTCTATGCCAATACCAGAGTGTTTCATTATTTTAGTTTTATATTAATTTTGATATTTGGAAGAACACATTTTTAACTTAGCTATTCTCATTTTTATTTTATTCTAGAAGAAATTTTTTAAAGCATTTTGTTAATTAAACCTTGGTTTTGTTTTATTGTAATTATATTAATTATAAAAAACTACTTAGATAGAAATTGACAGAATTATTTAATCTTCATGTTGAGAAATATGAATAAATGGAGAAATATACCAAGTTCTCATTTATACCAGTCACTACAATGTTTAAATCATCCATATAGATACTGAACATTCCTTATTAAGCTTTCATATATAGTTCTGTTTGCATATCATATTTTTTTAGTTTTCGTGCCTAGTGTTCAAGGAAGCTTTTTCATTCTTTATAATCGTTCCTGCTACCCAATTCTCTTCATAGTCCTAATATTTTCCAGTGATTTTCTACTTTCAAGCATACCAAATTTAAATGATTATATATTTTTATGTTTTTTACCCAGGCCCTTTTATATTTTGCATTATGGATTGTTTCCAGAATGAGGTCATGGCTGTGCAGAAGTAAACATCCTTATAGTGTTCTCAAGTTTAATGCTAATGCTCCTTGTGTTTCACTAGTAATTAAGATAAGAGGTATTGTTTTGAAAGAAATGTCCTTTATCAAATTAAGGAGGTGACTTTTTGTCTATTTTACTTTTTTTTTTCAATTTAGGATGTATGCCGTAGGTATCAAATGCAATCTCACCATCTAATGATGCAATCTTGATTTCCTTTTTAGTTTATTGATATGATGAAATATGTTGACATATTTCTTAGTACTAAGTCATCACATCCTTGGAACCTACTTAGTCACTGTAATTTTATGATATCCTGTAAGTTCTCTTATGATATCATATAGGTTTTAGTTCACAATCACAGCTAGAATCTGTGTAAAGTAGCCTTTATCATTTGCTCAGGTTCTTTATGAACTCCAAACCAATATTAGTTACTTTGTATGTGCTTTTTGTGCTTTGACAATTTTTTTTTTAATGTAGTGGGTTGAATAATGGCCCAAAAAATATGTTGAAGTCCTAACCCTGGTATCTTCGAATGTGACCCTATTTGAGAATAGGGTCTTTGTAGATGTAATCAAGTTAACATGAGGTCATACTGTTTAGGGTGGGCTCTAAATTCAGTGACTTATAAGGAGATCCTTATACAGAGATGGACAGGATAGAGACACACAGGGGAGAAGGCCATGTCAAAACAAAGGCAAAGTTTGGAGTGATATGTAATAAGGCAAGGTACTCCAAGGATTTCTGGAGGCCAGCAGAAGCTAAGAAGAGGCAAGGAAGGCTTGTACCACAGAGGCTACAGAAAGAGAATGGCCTTGCCAACACCTTGATTTGGGATTTCTAATTTCCAAAGCATGATAGAATAAATGTCTGTTGTTTTGTAAAGTTTGTGGCATTTGTAATGCCAGCCCTAGGAAACTTATTCAGAAACCTGCACCATTTTGCCTTTGAACCTAGAAAATTGCTTCTTAATTTTCAAAATAAACCTAGAATTTTAAGAGCAATTTAAAATGTATGGCTTGTTTTGGCCCTGCAGGTGAGTTTTGCCATTTTATACTACTTCAAGACTTAAGTATTTCTTCTGATTTTCCACAATTAACAAGAGAAAAGTACGTTTAGTGCCACTGCGAGGATGCCAATAGAACAAAAAAGAACATAGCTTCTTTTAAATGACCTTATTGAGTAGCTCAGTGACATGAGACCCATAAGTAATGATAAAGATCTCTGTGCTCACAAGAAACTGCTTCATGAAATGAATTTGTTTAACACTGAAATGCATATGGAGACTGACTTTATATGCAATTGCACTGATGAAAGGAGATGTGTCATCTTTACTGACAGACCTTAAATGCCAGATCTCTCATTATTTCCCTAGTAATGTTATTCATATGGTAACCTTTATTTGGCAGTTGCAATTAATCCATCTCCTACTAATTATAATACTCTCCATTCTTTTTTTTCCTCTATAACCAGTGCAACCAACTCCACAAATACTATCACGAGTGTCCACATATCCCGTTAACAGGAATTTCATGAGCTCACTCTTGAGGCTTCTCCATCTATAAAATAATCCAAGAACCCCAAGGTTCTTGCTCAGTTCTGAGGGGCTCAGACCTCCTGTGAGTCTATCACAAACTGCTCAGTCTGCTCTTGCTACTACTCCTCACTGCCACATGGAGTTCCTCCTGAGGACTCATCCTCATCAGTCAGACAGGTGTCTCACCCGTGGAGCTGCTGGGTTTATCAGGCTTACCAGTCTGTCAGCTCATCCTCAATAAATTAAATCATTTTCCCAAAGGACATACTCTATACCAAAGTGACTGAATCCAGAGATATTTCCATGAGCTGCCACTTGCCCTGACAAAAGAAGACAACTCCCCTCTCCCCCCCCACCCCCAAGACCCCACCACCGTCTTCCCAGACTCTTGGGCATGTGCTGGAACTCTGGGTGCTATTTTATTTCAAGGGACTCATTGTTATTTCCTTCCACTCTGGTCAACATCAATGAATCTCTTATATAAAAGAAGGGAAGGCATTGGTCCTGTCCCTCACAGATTTATACATTCCAGTTTGCCAGTGATCTCCACCTTTCTTTGGAGGGCTCAACCCTTAGCCAGAAGTGAGTATTCATCTCATGAGCTTTCCATTTAATCTATGCCTGGAAAGGATTAAAGAGTTTAATCCTGCTCTGTATTAAGAGTTTAAATTCCCTTATGCTCCTCAACTTTATATATATAGCCAACATATAATTCAAAGCCAACATATTGTATTATATATATTGGTCTTGATATACTGAGCCAACAAATTCTTTCCCACTATTTGTAATAAGGTAGAAAATATGGTTAATTAGATTTTCTCATGATTGAGGGCTACCGTCTTGCTTTTTGATATTTGTTAATCACAAAATTTTAGAGTGATGAGAGCACTTTTTCTTATTTATGACTTAGTTCTCTCTCCAGAATCAATATTACATTTTTAGTCTAGATCATACCACTGATGATAGTAGAACAAAAGAAAAGCCCTGGAAGGTTTGAATGTAAATGATAATAATTTCTATGTTTGAAATACTTCATACTTAAGAAATTAAAGACTAATTTAAAGCACTTTTTCCATGCAATTAATAAAAATATGGTATTTTCTAAATGATTAAGACATATTTATTATATGAAATGACCTTGATATATTCACCTGAAGATGAAACAGCTAGGCAAATGTGATACCAATAATGTTTTTTATTTGATGCTCCCTGCTTAAAAAGAATGTTAAATTAAGCAGCAGTTAACAGAAAGCTATTATCCTTTATTGATGGAAATCCTGGCACAGCGATATCTAAGTAGGCCAATTATTTAGAATTATAATTCTAAAGGTAGTCTCTCTAAGATATTTTCCACATATGTAGGTCAAAACCTATACAAATACCTTTGTTCCACCTGAGAATTTCCTTGGTACCTTGCCTAATTAGTAACAAGACTACTCATGGATTCCTACCACAGCAAGGCCATTTACCAACTTAAATTTTAAAAGGTGGAACTCTAAATTTATGTGATTTTGCATCAAGAACTATTAAAAGAGAGGGAGAGAGGTCAATAAGTGGTAGAAAGAAATTGTTTTTTTGTCATATATTTTTCTACCATAAATACACCACAATGCTTTTTCCAATTATTTATGTTCCTCGATTAGGAAAAATGTTGATACACAATTAAAAATAACTCTTTGTTCTGTATTGCTGATACCAAAGCACAGTACATGAAATGAAAGTGATTTGACTTAAATATTATTAAATTTCTTTTTAAAAAGCCACTCTGCATTTATCAGGGTAGTTTTGCCCAAATAATACTTCTATAAAATACTTGCTCTTCTAAGAAATGGTATGTCACTTATGTTTGATTTTATATTTCTTCACTTGCAATGATGGTAAATTTGTTTTTATCTGCTTGCAGTTACCTTTCTCCTTTTGTTAATTTCTTTTTCATGTCTTATGCTGTTTTCAGTAAGGGTATTTATTTTTCAATGCTTCTTTTATTACACTATTCACCCATCTGCTTACACATGCCCAAAATATATTCTTTCTAGAACGTGGTGTTATTTAAAGGCCATCAGCTTCTTAACTCGGGCATTTTTATAACTAACTGCTGAACAGTTATAATACAAGAATATCTTAAAACACATTTGTGGTATCATTACCTTTTATCAAATGGGAATCCAAGCTTACCTTCAATATTATTAATTGCTGGTGGGAGGGCAAATTGGTGAAATTGACAAGGTATACCAAAAGCCATGTTCATAATCGTTAGCCCTATAATTCCACTGTAAGAAAATAGTCTTTCTAAACTTATATAAAATGGATGTGTATCAAAACGATATTTATAATAGTGAAGAGATGGGAAAAATATAAATTTCAAATAAGAGAGAAACACCTATTTAAATTAAAGCACATCAATACAGTGGAAAATAATGCAGTTGATAAAAATAATGTGCTTTAAAAATTGATTGGCATATAAAGATATTTAGATTAAGTGAAAAAAGATGCTCTAAAAAATCATTATGACATTTTCATTTAGTGATTATGGCATTTTTTATTTAAAAATATAAATAAAATTATCTTTTATGAAATATGCATTTTGGAAATATATTTTTATTTTTATGAAATATATAATAGGAAATATATGATATATACATTCTAGAGAATGAGCACTCACATAATGAAAAACATATACATTTGTATGAATAATAAAATGTATGTAAGGATTAATATAAAAGGTTTAATCTTTATTTTCTGTGTGGTTAGATTAGCTTATGAGCATTTTTCTAATTTTTAACAAAAATAAGTTTTGTCTTGCAGCAAGAAAATAGCTATTATAACTTTAAAAAATTAAAATAAGAAAATCTACAGAAAGAAAGCATCTGCAATGAAATCTTTAATGACACACGTGAAAGCATCTCCAAAGATCTTGACACACTCTTAATAGTTGTACTCATGTCTGAGAGGTTGTGATTGTCGTGGTGATATCAGTGTTCCTTGTTCTGATTCAGAAAGGTGAAGAAAAGTGTTTGAACTAAACATACCTAAAATATTAAATATAACGGTCTACTCCGATTCAGGTAGAGTTTGCTAACACTAATTCAAAGCAATGAACACATTTTCTGCCTTGCAAAAGGAATAGCATTTTTAATGCTATTATAGATTTAAATGTAAATATGGTAAAAGTATAGATTTAAAAGTAAAATGTGATAGTTTTTCACAGGTTTTCAAAGCTTTTTTCCCTTAATAGCAGAATGTTTCCAAAATAATTTTTATGTGGAATATAAAATATTTAACATGTATTTAAACATATAAAATAGATCAAAACAACTGCTTTCTCTGAAAGCATGCATGCATACATATATTCATACATATATATCAAATACATATCTCCAAGTTTTGCTGGGACTCAAACATATAAAAATTTAGGAAGAATGTAGTACTTTTGAGATTTGAGCATAGAAATCAGTGGTATATATTATACACTGTCTTTAAAATAAGTCAGAATTCCGGGCATAAACCCATTAAACTTAATATTCAACCTGAATTACTATGACAATTTCTGGTAACTACCATCAGTCAGAGAATAATGTGCAATTGTGTCATTTAATCCAAAAAGTAAACAATTTCAGATTTTGGTAATTGATATCACTGATGTAAAATTTTCCATGTTTAACAGATTTTTGTATAGTAGAAATATTGATGGAACAGCATATAATATAAATTGATATAAAATATGGAAAAAACACTAATGAAAGGAATTGTACATGAACACATAATTAAGAACTGAAGAAATGGAATTAAACAGCATGATAAACATTTTCAATTATCAAATAGAAAGGTTTTAATAATGGATGGTGGTGATGGTACCATAACATTGTGACTCTAATCATCAGCACTGAATTATATATTTGAATGTGGAAGATGGAAATGTTTAGGTTTTTTATATGGTACTAGAACAAAAATTAAAATAAAACAGGGCTGTACAACACAGTGAACCCCAGTGTAAACAATGGCTATAGCTAACAATCCAATTATAATAATTCTCTTTCACCAATTGTAACAAAGATACCCCATTAATGAGAAGTGTTAATAAAAGGGAAAACTGAATGTGTGGGGGGAAAATATTTAGGAACTCTGCATTTTTTGCATGATTTTTCAGTAAACCCATAACTTCTATAAAATATTAAAATTGGAATGAATATATATATACAAATATATGAAAAAATAGTTTCTTTTACCCTCTCCAATTAGATGGTAAAATTGGCACTCTCCTTACAAATAATAGTGGAACAAAATATATCAAACCTTAAAATTGTGTGTACAATCTGGTTTAGCTTTCAGAATTTCAGAATATAAGCTAAGGAAATTATTGGACAGGCTCTAGGATATGTTTTTTAGAATATGCCATTTTGATACCACTTCTCTTAAGTACTATATTGCATTTTAATATCTATGATCATAACAAATTGTAAGCCACATGACTGTAGGAAGAGGCTGGAGGCTAGTTAAAGTGTTTCATTATTTCCTTATAGCTATCACCCAAAATATTAAACTTCTTATTCCTGCCACGCCTTCATAGTGGAGTTTTAAAGAAGGACCCATAGTTACTGTGGAATAAGGATCAGCAAACTGCCTGATATAAATATTTTAGGCTTTTTAGACCATAAAGTTCTCTGAAGCAACTACTCAACTCTGCTGTTGTAACTCAAAAGCAGCCACAGATGATACATAAATGAATGAGTGTGACTATTTATGGACACTGATCTTTGAATTTCATATAATTTTCTCATTTCTTGTAATTTTATTTTTCTTTTGCTTTGTTTTCAACAATCTACAATGCAAAAATTATTTTTAACTTCGATGCTGGACAAAAAGAAGAGGTGGGTCAGATTTGGTTTCGTGACTTGTGCTAAAGAATAAGCGAATTTAGTGATAGCGATGGTAACAATCAGTAAGGATGGCTGCCAAGGCCTGATGTTAAGTCCCTATTAGGTGGAAGCTATCAGTTTGGTTTTGGTTTTCTTTTTCAATTAAGGAATAAATTAAAGCTCTGACAATGCCTTATCCAAACTTAAAAAGAAAAAAAAAACTTTACTTTGGACAATGATGAATGAAGATACCCCTGTTTCTTTCTATAAATAAAATAGATAAACACAACACAACAATAAATAAAACAAAGATGATTCATAAGCAACACAGAGTGACATTATAAGTTCTCCTCCCTCATTGCAATTATGCAGCCTATTATGTGAAAATGGCACAAGATATCGGCATATTTTCTTTAAGGTCAGTGGCAACACTCTGCTAATTACATCTATTTTCATGAGAAGGAAAATGTCTTTCCATGTTGGTTACTAGGTAATCTCAGATTCCATGCAGGAAATGTTTTTAGTTGTTTGCAATATCCAAAGATATTCTCATAGTTATTTTCATAAGAGCTAAAAATTGGAAACATTCTAAATTTTCAAAAATAAGGGATTGGTACAACAATGACCTACCTTAAAAATAGAATAGAGCACAGATACTTAAGTGACTATAAAAATTCATTATTTATGGTCTTTGGAAAATATTTCCTGGCTTCAGGTACAGCAATAATATAGCATAATAACAAAATTTGAAAGACTTTCCTTAGAGACACCTAGAAATTCTGGATGAAATACATGTCTTTTCAGTTAATTTAAGGATGAAATAGAGTTTACAGGAAAGAAAATTTGTGCTCCAAAACTGAGAAGGTACTGAAAACCAGAACAATTAATGTGTACTGATATTGTAGGTGCAGGGGAAAGGGTACCTGAAGGTTTAGGTGCCAACACTGAGGACAGGGATAAGAAATGAGACTTTGGGTCAAAGATGTGTTAATAATTCAAAGCACAATCCCCATAAAGCCATGTACTTTTGAAGGGATGAACTTTCACTAAACAGTAGACCTAATAATATGCCCCCAGACACAAGGGGAGACAAAGAAATGGGTCTATCTCTGTCTCCGTTCTATCATGGAGTTCAAAACTAGCTAGTCTATACCGCACGTAAGTTTAGAGTTCAAACTGGACAAAGCACGTGGTTCAAGGAACCCTCGCTGAAATTTTAGCATACCAGTTGGCCCCAACCTGTGTCCCACAAACTAGGCCACAGTGGAACTGAACATTAAAAAGAAAGACAGAAGAAGGAACAGGCAGAGAGAAAGAGGAAGAAGGAGAAAAAAAAGAGGAAGAGGAAAAAGAAAAAAAAAACCTGACAAACAATGAGTTCACCGTAAAAAAATCACAATATAAAATGAAAAATCAATCCACTACATGTAAGGGAAAGCAGGTACAACAAACAATCAGACAAACCAATGAGATTACAAAATAAACAGAAAGCTTAATAAGATTAGGCATAACTGAAGATGGCCATGAAAATTGAAAAGAAACCCATACGTAGATACATTATATAAGATTGTAGAACACCAAAAAGTAAAATAAAATAAAAGCTACTAGAAAGAAGATCTGTGTACATCAGCAGTTCTTTAATTGACAACAGACTTTTCACAATTAGCATTAAAAAATGAGAAAGCGATAGAGTAAAATTATCAAAGTGCTTAGGAACATAACTGCCAATATAATATATTCAATAATATAATCAAAATAAAGACAATTTTTGGGTAGAGATAAATGCTTCAAGAATGATGGTAAATGGAAAAAGACATGATTGAAGCAGGATATGTGATCCAAATAGCATGCTTACATTCTTTAAAATTTTAAAGAAATAAAAATTAGAGGGAAAAAAACTGCACAAAATTGCTAAAACAGGTTGTATGTGCGTAAAGGCCCTGATGTTTCTTGTATTGTGTCTGGTTTTAAGTTTTTCTGCTTTCCTTTTATAATCATGAATAATTTTACCATGAAGCAGTTTTGTTTTGTTTTTAAATCAACAAAGCACTTGTTCTTGTTGATAGTCAGTGCCCTAACTGCCCTAATTGATCCTCTCTCTTCTGGAAGGATTTGTCTTTTTTCCTTCTTTTTCTTTTATTTGGTCTCTTTATTTTCTAGACTAACGTATCCTGTGGATCAGTTCTCCATTGTTTTCTCTCTTACATAGTGCATAATACGCTGCTTCATGGCCAATCAGAGTCTTATTCCACAGACATTCAACAATACCCATAAGATAGCATAGCCAGTCTGGAGACCTGTACAAAAACATGTATTCAGATAATATTCTGAATCCTGATCATGGCTCAAATATTCATTCTATCTTTGATTTAGTTGAAATTTCTCAATTATTTGTGACAATAGTGAAGAAAGTAACATATTCTCTCTCTAGGGTAATGTGAAGTGCTTTATAAAGAAAGGCTATATCTGATTATCATGCATTCTATCTTACCAAGCCTAGATATGAAGTCAGGCCTTTAACATTTCACATGTACAAAATGACCATATCCACAAGATATTTTCCTACATGGTTGTGATGGTGAAGCTCATGTGTCCACTTGACCAGGTAATAGTGCCCGGTTGCTTGGCCTAGCAAGTACTAGCCAAATTGTACTGAGAGGACATTTCGTGGACTTAAATCGTCTGTGAGTTGGTTGCATCTATGGCTAATTACATCTACAATCGACTAAGGAGATTGCCTTCAGCAATGAGAGACCTCTATTCCAAATAGTTGATGGCCTTAAAAAGGGAGAAGTAATTTCAGCAGTCAGAAGAAAGAATTCTCATCTCTGCTTCAGACAGACAGCTTCTACTGGTAAACTCATTGAGGACTTTCATCAGAGTTCCTGGCTTGCAGCTTGCCCTAAGGAATTTGGACCCATGTATCCCCATGGTCATATGAGACACTTTTACAAAATCTCATAATATTTACAGATATCTCCTGTCGATTCTGTTTCTCTAGAGAACCCTGACTAATAAAATGGTCAAATGAACAAATGTTCCCATGTCTATAAAACCCCTTGATGATAGACATGAACATGAGTTCAGAAAATGGGGAAGCAGAAGATAGTAAAAATATACAAAAGGAAAATTAAATAAAATAACTGTATACATTTTACAACTACCTAGAATGTTTTAGTTTGTTTTTGACAGTGATGCAATATGTACTTTCAGACAAAAAATCACCCTAACAAACTGCCTGGATTCCAACTCTCCATCAGCAATTCCAAATTGCTTTTTCTCTCCCTTATGCACTTTGCACTATATTCATTGTCTTCTCACTGTCTTTGTAATAACCAAATAAATTCTCCTTCCCCATTCTCTAAAATCTACTTATATAACACAAGCCCCTGGTGACTAGTATAGCGACATGCAAAAATATTTCTGGTATTAAACTCATAGTTTTCATGAAGATGGGTAATCTTTGCCTCACTATATTCTAAGCTGATTTAGAAATATTCAGAATCGTCCCAAACTCTATCAAGGGGGAATTACATTAAAGTTCTTTTACAGAATTCAGTAGTATTTTATTCTTCAGTATTGAATATCCCCCAAACAGTATTACTCTTAAAAAGGCCTAAGAAAGCCTTCTCATCTCACCAATGCCTGGGTTTTGTTTTTTGTTTTTTTTTTTTTCTTTACAACAAAGCATGTAATAGGATCAAGCTGATTTGCATAGATGGATGAATTAATGATTAATTTGAAAAGGTTCACAAAGCATTAAATACTTGCTAATTTTCAAGATGAAAAGGGTCTAACAGTCTCAAATTGTCAGCAATGATTTGTCCTTATAAAACTCCTATTATCATAGGCTTTCAGCAAGATTTTCTTTGTTATTGCCAAAAGCCAGAACACAGAATTATAGAGCAATTCTAACAGGATAAGGAATGTTTTCCTCCATTCAAAGTAGATTATATTAAAGATAAGGAAATAAGTGTGTGTTTTCCTAGTTATGATTCTAAATAAACTATCTTGTATCATCAGACATTTAGTCTAATAATGATTGACTGAAATATTCCAACCAGAAAATATTCAGAGACTTCTGAATATAATAGCTGAAATTCAAATATAAAGTGAATATACAGAAAAAATAATTAATATTGATACAGAAATTGTTTCTATTATTCTCTTCGGTGTTTTGTTAGTTTAATTGGAGTGATGGTATGTTTGCAGAATGGCTTAGTTCATAATAAATTGGTTAAAAATAGTAATATGCCAATAGCAATGTCATCCATTATCAATATCTTCCTGCTGTCTGTCTAAACCTGCTCTCTATTTCACCTCAGGGCCACTGGTTTTCTCCACTTTCTCATCTCTCAATAACTTAGTTTCTGCTCTCACCTCCATCCATCCGTATTGGGAATTTTCTTGTTAATATTACTAATGAGTGCCTAGTTGTCAAGTCTCTATTTTAGTTGGTTTGTCTGCCACATTTGATACTTTTGATCCTTTGTTATGAAATTCCTTAGTTCCTTCTCATTTGATAACCATATTTGTTCTTTTCTATTCCACTTCCTTTGTCTCAGTGATCTTGGGAGCTTTTTCCTCTTCCACTAGCTTATCTGTTAGCAACTCCCCAAAATTCTCTTTGGCCTTCTTCTTTAATCACTCTGCATATTATTGCTGGGAAATCCCCATGTATTGTCATGATGTCAAAGGCCAACTAGACACCAATGGCTTCAAAATCTATATCTTTTCCTTATCTCCAGACACCGAAATCCAAATATTTTATAATACACAAGGCAAAGATAAAAGACAACTTTTCATTATTAGCTTGGATCATTAAAGGGAAAAAAAAACATTGAATACAAGGTTTGAGGAATTAGTAGCTAACTGCAAATTTCTAAAGAAATTAAAACCTATTGAAGAGAGAAAAGTAAAACAAAAACACTGCAATTTAATAATGGATATCTGTGAGTTTATATACCATTTTTTAATTTTCTGTAAGCTTTTCATCAGTTGCTTCTTTGTTGATCAAGAAAAAGACACAACTTTAGGTCTGAAGTTTTCTATTCCAATAGCTTATTTTCTCTGGGATTTCTTTAAGTAAACAGATGCATCATTTTAAAATAGTCCTTTTTTATTACAATATTTACATAATCTATCTACCTTATGAAATTTCTTGGCCTCTTCCTGCCCCAGTTATCTCATTTGTACAATGGGGATAATAATATCATTTATTCATAGGCTTATGGTCAACGTTAAACAAATTATTAGATGGAAAGTTACTACGTAGGGATTCAGAGAGGTTGACAAACTATGGTGCTGCTGTCATCTTCCCCAAATCCTCTAGCTTTCATTTCCACATGTTATTTTCATCAGCAATGGAATTTTGAGTTGGCAGATTTTTTTTTTCCAACTCATTAAAGATGTCCTTTTATTGATTTCTGGCTTCCAACTTCCCTATCTACAGTCAACTAACAGTCTTCTTGTTGGAAGCAACCAATGCCATATCAAATAAATTCAAGAAAAACAGAAGGCCAAAATAGCTGACAGGTCCTCACAAGAAAGTATTTTTTATTAGAGTTGGGAGTTGGAAGATGTTAATTACTGGAAATAATCACAAGGGATTTATGGAGTGATAGTAAAGTATTTCTCAACCTGTGTGGGGCTATATAAATGTGTTCTCTCTGGGAAATTCATTTAGGATAACTGAGTTATCTATATGTATGTTATATATTTTAAAAACTTTTATTGTAGTAACATATGTAAAACTAAAAATTTCCCATTTGAACCACTTTAAAATGTACAATTCAGTGGCATTAATTATAGTCATAATATTGTCCTACCACCAGCAACATCTATTACCCAAACTTTTTCATCAACTCAAACAAACCCTGCCCCCATTAAACAATAACTCCCAGTTTCCTCCCCCCACTCCAGGGCCTGAGTAACCTGAAATGTAGTATCTGTCTCTATGAATTTGCTTAGTCTAGGTATTGATGTAAGTGAGATAATAGTTTAACACAACTTTTAATAAAAATATACTTTTAAAATCTTTTAAAAATAAAAATGTGGGTTTTTACCATTATAATACTGATAAAATGCTTAGTATAGATAATTCGGTAATTTCAAAACCCTTATTTTTTAAACTGTTAAAATTCTTATGTTTCTTTCTATTCTTATATATAAATTCACATGTAAAATTAAGATCCTACCAGTATATAGGTTTGCATGTTCCTTTTTTCACTCAATAGTTTATCATTAGCATAACATCAGCAAATAGACTTTAAAAACCAGTAACTAAAAGATGCGTAATATTTGATCATATGGTAAAACTCCCTTTAAAATTCTATGGGAGAGGAGGGCAACTGTGTTTGTAGCTAAATAAAAAATTTCATATATATATGAAAATAGGTAAATTCCTAATTATTTCCTTTAAAAAAAAAATTCAAAGGAAGTCTGCCATTAGAGGATATGCCATAATGTAAGGTAAATAGTACATACTGTTGAGTCACACCCACTCAATTGTGTCAAATTAACTATACCAAAAAAGTTTAGGATCATTTTTAATTTTAGGTAATTTTAAAGGCAAAAAAGCATATATTTCCATAATTTTAAGTTCTATGTTTATTTTTTGTTTTCTATTTTTAGATATTTATTGCCAATTACAATGTATTTTGTGAATTAAGTTCTGAAGCCCTTTGGTCATTTTTAAGTTGAATTTTTAATTTCTTTATTATTAAGTTGAATATATTTTTCTTTGTCATATATATCAAATATTTATATGTGCTATTTGACAAATATATGTGTTTTGTTATTATTTAATGTAAGGCAGTTCTTGATTTTTATGCATACAAATTTAAAATGATTCTTTGTAGTTTCTCTCATGTCTCTGTGCTTAGAAAAATCTTGCATTTATGAAAAGAGGTAGATTTTCACCAATATGATATCACTAATTTTATGGTTTCTTAGTTTATTTTGTTATTAGTTATCTATTTCTGCATAACAAATTTTAACCGATTTGGAAGCTTTAAACAACATCAATTTATTATTTCATAGTTTCTAAGGGTCAGGAGTCCAGGCACAACTTATTTGGGTCCTCTGCTTAGGGTCTCACAAGACAGCAATCAAGTCGTTGGCCAGCCTGTGTTCTTGCAAGGAGGCTTGACTGAAGAATAATTCACTTCCAAGCCCACTCAGGTTGTTAATAGAATCCATTTCTTTGTGGTTGCTGGAATGAGGGCTCCAGCTTCTTGCAGGCTGACAGTTTCAGGTCACTCTCAGTTCCTAGAGGCCGCCTGATGTTCTTGCCATGTGGACTTTCCCAACATGACCACTGTGGTGGATTGAATTTTGTACTCCAACATAGATATATTCTTAATGTTAGTCCACATTCCTAGGGGTGTGAACTCCTAGTAAATAGGACCTCTTGAAGATGTTGCTTTTAGTTATGGTGCAGCCCAACTGAATGAAGATGGATCTTAATCCATATTACTGGACGATTTATAAGGAAAAGAAACCCAAAGCCAAAAGTTGGAGAAGACCACATGGAAAAAGCTGGAAGTTAGTGGAAACAAGAAGAGTTCAAGGAAAGGACATTGTCATGTGACAAGAAGAAGGGCTACAAGCCAGGGAACCCAGGATTGTGGCAACCCAGCACCAGAATGCTCCAATCTTCAGGGAGAAAGCCAGCCTTGCCAGTACCTTGACTTAGGACTTTTTTCTAGCCTCAATACCCTGAGCCAATGAATTCCTGTTGTATTAGTCAGCCAAAGGAGTGCTAATGTGAAACACCAAAAATAGGTTGGTCTTTATAAAGGGTATTTATTTGGGGTAGAAGTTCACAGTTACCAGGCCATAAAGCATAAGTTTCTTCCCTCACCAAAGTCCATTGTCACGTGTTGGAGCAAGACAGCTGCCGGCGTTTGCCAGGGTTCAGGCTTCTGGGGTTCCTCTCTTCCCGGGGCTGCGTTTCTCTCTGGGCTTAGCTCCTGTTTCCTCCACAAGGTCAGCTGTAGGCGATCAGGCGAACAGTTTGCTTCTCTTCTCTTGGGGCCTTCTTTCCAACATCAAAGCTGCTTCTCAAAGACTGCTTCTCTCAAAAGACTGCTTCTCTCAAAAGACTGCTTCAACTCTGTTCTTGGCCTTGCCTTTTATATTCAGTTCCTCACCCACCAGGGGGTGGGGCTCAACACCCTACT
>JAQZBX010001960.1:0-76519 GCA_029593785.1 Cabassous unicinctus | reverse complement strand
CCCCATCCTGAGTGGACTTGGAAGGTGATGTCCACTCCACCTCCAAGTGAGAGAGGGCTTATATTTCATGGATATAGTGGATGGGATTATCTTGCCTTCAGCTGCAGGCCCTCTCCATTCCCTGGGATGGCTGTTGCCCATTGTCGTCTCCTCGCCAGGTTACTTGGATGAGTCCATTGAGCTGTAGGGTAGGAGTTGCATCAAGCTGCAAGTTATACTCAGATTTGTACCCTCCAAGCCTGAGCTTTTCCTACTACACTATCCCACAAGGTCATAATACAGATCTCGTACAGACTCTCTTCAATTCAGATTTTTACCCATTCCAAGGACTGTACGATTCTCAATCTATATGTGTGCATAATTCCAAAATGCTTTGCACTACATTACACAGTTTGTTTACACATAAAAGTGTAGACATGCACTTGTAAAGAGAGTGAATAAGTGAGCTGAATTATAGGGAGGAGGACAGAATACTTAGCAGATTACACAACTGTGGAGGAAAGGAAGTGATTACCCCCATTTTTACACTGGCTTATTGTCTCAGCCTCTGAAGGGGATAGCAGAAATACAAGGGCCAATCCTTGCCGTGCATTTCACAAAAGCCAGTCTATGCTCTTGGGTTAGGTGGGGTGATTCCTCAGCCCATGGTCCCCAGACATACCACCTCTTCACATCCTGTGGGGAAAATAAGGACGAATGAGTCAGCGAGTGAGTTAGGAATCAGCCCAGAGCTTCTGGAAGAGTAGGTTGAACATGTAAAAATGAGAATAAGCCCCACTCTCATTTGCGGCTTGAATCAGTGTTGATTCTGAGTTATGATTCATTCAAGATAAAGCCAAACTCTCCATCCACATACTTTTCAACCCATTAGAAAAAATGATTTTATATATAAAAATATATTTACTTTTAGGGCATTTACCTTTTTATACTTTCAGCAATTACAGAAAGAACACAAAGAATTCAGCCCACGCTATGAGCCTATAGATATAGACATGAGAGATAGAGATAGAGATAGAGAGGGAGAGATATCATGAGCCTTGAACACATACACACACAGAGACACATATAACAAAACAGATACAAATCTAGTCATTGATCAAGGCAATCAGATAGTATAGAGACACAATTAATTAAGAACTTGCTTTGAAAGCCAAACTATCAACACTGCTGAATATCATAAGATAATTTTCCGTTCTTTTCCCCTTTGTTCAGTGTAAATTTGATCTAAGATATAAATCACTAGCAGTCTTCTAAAATAAAGAAGAAAGCCAACAAAATTATGTAACTAATGAAAAGATCAACAGGTTTTTTGTTTGATTGTTTTTGTTCTAATAGCCTAATTGAATTGTTCTACTACATTGGCTAGTTTGGGTATTTGTTAATATAATACAAGTTAATTCAAAAGGATTCAGAAAAGATTTCAGGAAAAAATGCAACTTGTAGCACTGTAATTTTTTTTTTAATTTTTAAAATTTAAAAAAAATTTAATTTTTAAATTTTTAACTTTATTTTGTACATGTAATAATTGAAAATATAAACAATTAAAAACTAAAAAGAAAACACAGTTGAATAAAAACATACAGCATTGTAATTATATAAACAAAATAGTTCATGTTACTCTCCACTTCTGATTCAAGGAAAGCTTTCTTTAGTTAGACACATGGTTTCATTATCACACTGATATGTTTTCCAACGTAGACATTGCAGTCCTGTCCTTTTTATGGAGCTAGGAACATAATGGAGGATTCATGTTTTGGTTTGTTCACTCAAGTTCCCCACAGTCTCATTATTCTCCCATAAACTGTACATGTTTTTGATTTCTGTTTCAGGGGACAAGATTGAGAAAGAATCCTGCAGTTAGCTCAATACCTCCAACAGCCTATCCATGGCCTGGAACCAAAGTCCAATCATGAAAGTCCTCAAAAAGGAAACCATACCCAGCTGGGGCATGAATTCCCTGTCCACTGCCCAGCCATCATGGTGGATACAAAACCTTGGAGACAAGATGCATCATCCAGGTCGTGAGAATCAACAGGCTAATTGGCCCAGCTAGTTATACTTGAGTTATAAACATTAATTGTAGCACAAAATTGTATTTCTTCTCAGAGTCAAATATTCAGTCATGCAGTTTCCTTAAATCCCCTTGACCTCAGAAGATTTAAGGGGAAGTTTGTATGGTGAGAAGGAAAGGAATGGGCAATATTACCAAAAATTTGGAAATGCCTACATAACCCTTTGGAACTAGAACAAAGATAATACATACCAGCAACAGCTTATAAGGACTATTAAAAAGGCAAAATTGTGAAGCCAGTTATGAAGTTTGTCTCATGCTCTTCAGCCTCTCCTCTCTGCTTTTCTTCCTCCTCCTCCATTCTTTTGGTTTCCAGTGACCGACTGTTTCATAATTCTTTCCCACTCCTTCTGGAGTGGAATGCTCACTAGAGGATTGATGAAACCCTTGGCAGGGCATGGTCAAGGGCAGTGTGGCTGTGCTGGCTCCAACTCAGGTCACCTTTTACCAGGGTCACTCAAGTACTTTGTCATCTGTCATGCTCATCCATGGAAGAATGATCACTTTCCTGTATAACAGTGGACAGGTTATAGACATGACTTCTCAATCTGCAACCAAATGTTGAAACTTCAGACATAAATATACAGAGTTTTCATCAATTGTGTTTCTATAAGAACTAGTCCCTCTCCGCACCCATTTGCCACTTCACAAGTCCTTGCAAGAGCTGAAGGTGCTACATTCCTCTCATCTCTGAAAAAGCTTACTTTATCTCCTCTGATATGCTTGGAGGAGTTTTACAGACCACTCTAATCCTTGGTGAGCAGAGAACAACCTCCAGGCTGCAATACTCCCTAAAAGGATCTGGCCCTCAATTCCCAGGCAACACTTGTGTTTACTGCTTTTCCAGGAGGTTGCTGTTTTACTGATTCTTGCCCCCAGAGTGTTTTGCTCTATTGCTAAGCTTTCGTTTTAGTTTGCCCCAAAAGATAAAACCTACTTTGAGTATTTTGAAGGGGCTCAGCCATCCCTTTCCTTCACTCTCACCTTCCCCCTCTCATCCCTGTGCGCTAAGATGCTTGGGATGTAAAGTCCATTTGAGTAGCTGCCTCTCTTCACTTTCTGTCCCACTAATCTTGGCTAGGGCCTCTCCTATTCTGGTCTCTTCAAACCAGCAAAAAATGGTCAAACCATTTTCTGTCTCAAGCAGTCAAGCAGCCATAATGCTCAGAGCTTTGGAAATTTTGATGCATAGCTGGAGCAAAGAACAGATTGGCCCACAAGTAGCGCAGAGAACTTCAGTTAGGGAGAAGATAAGTTAAAAGGAGGAAACAGAATCCTAAGGTCCAGACTCGTTGATATGAATGGATATGTGTAAGTACAATGACCACAGAGGTCACTTGTTAGTCTATGCTAACAAGGAAAACGACTAGCATTAATATTGATTATAAATAATGGATAAGTGGAAAGAAAAATCTTGAAATGTTGGTTTGTCCTATTCAGTACTAATTATATTTGCTACATTAGAATTTCTAACTTGTTTAATATCACATGAACCCTCTCCTTAAAGCCTTCTTCACAATTCCTACTCTTCTTGTTTTCTCCTATTTCTCTGCTCTCTCCTGTTAAGTCTGATTTGCTGGTTCTTCCTCCTTCTCTCAGTCTCTAACTGTTGGCATTTATTAGAATTCATTCTTGGTCCCTCTTCTCTCACTGTTACATTTTCACCAGAGCTGCTCTCTTTCATCCACATAAATTTAGTTACCATTCACTTACAATTCCTAGCCTAGATTGGATTCTGGGTTTCAGAATTGAATATCCAGATGCCTACTATTATTTCTAGTTGGAAAACTCATCCAAAATGGAATTCCTAATACTTTCCCCTACCTTCACTCTCACTCCCATCAACCTGATCTTCACCCAGGATTCCTTACCTTAGTAAATGGCACCAAGATCTTCTTCTATCCAATTATTTAAGTCAGAAATCCTACCCAGATACTGAAGGTTCTGCCTAAAAAATGTATCTTTGTCCATCCTCTCTCACCTAGATTACTGAAATACTCACCAAATTTTTATCCCTATTTCTTCAACTTAAGGTCTCCTCAAATCCATTCTCCAATAGCTGCCAAAGTGATTATTTTTAAACAAAGTTTATCTCATATTTTTCTCTTGATTAAAACCATACAACATCTTTCCATTGTAACATGGTCTCGCCTCTCCTAACTCCCTCATCTTACCTAACTCCAGACACACCTACTCTGTCATTTCTCCTTGCTTGGAAGATTCTTACCCTGATTTGTGGCATGGCTTGCTACTTTTCATCCTTTGAGTCTCAGGTGAAAAGTCATTACTTTTATGTAATTGTTTACTCTTTTTGTCTTCCACTGGAACATAAAAGTCAGGGATCTTGATTGTCCTTTTCCTTATTATATTCTCACTGCCTAGCATGGTGCATGGCATGTGGTAAGTAGTCAATAAACACTTATTGAAGGCATGAATGAATGAATGAGTGTCATAATTATATAATAGATTATATGTAGAGCAATAATAAAAACTGAAAATGATAATTAATGTTAGCAGATAATTATTTATGTCTACCTATCATTTAGCCCTATATGATTACACTTAATTTTCAATGCACCAGATGAACTTTGTTGTTCATTTTATTAAATCACAAGAAAACATTCTATTTACATTTAACATACATATGCTTAGCATTCATGTCTGTACAGTCTAACTCTCAAAGTTAGTTACTCATGTTGGCTCCAGATTCCTTTTTTTTTTTTTTTTTTAATATACTTTAAAAAAATTTTTAGAAGACACTTACAAAAATGTTACATAAAAAATGTGGGGGATTCCCACACGCCCCACTCCCTACCCTTCCCATACCTTCCCACATTAACAACATCCTTCATTAGTGTGGTACATTTGTCACAATTGATGGACACATATTGAAGCACTGCCACTAACCGTGGATTATAGTTTATATTACAGTTTACACTCTGTCCCGTGCAATTTTGTAAGTTATGACAAGATAAAAAAGTGGCCTGTATCTGTCACTGCAACATCATTCAGGACAATTCCAATGTCCTGAAAATGCCCCCATATTACACTTATTTTTTTCTCTCCCTCCCCTCAGAACTTCTGGTGGCCATTGCCTCCACATCAATGATAAAATTTCTTCCATTACTAGAATAACAATAAAGTCTATAGTAGAATAATAGTAAGTCTACTCTAGTCCATCATTTATTCCCCAATCCTGAGGATTCTGGGATGGTGATGCCCACTCCGCTTCTATTGAGAGATGGCTTAGATCCCATGGGGCAGATGGATGGGACTATCTTGCTTGCAGTTGTAGACTCTCTCTGTTCCTTGGGATGGTCGTTATCCATCATTATTTCCTTGTTCATTGTCCTGGGTGAATCCAATGAACTGGAGAGTGTGTATTGCAACTCTGTTGAGATTCAGGGTCCAACTGGTACATGGAAAGCTCAAAGATTTAAGGTTCTTAGACATAAACCTATCAACTCTAATACTAACTATAGGTTCAAATAGAAGGGACAGAAGAGCGATGGGTAGGGAAACCACAACTGAGTCCAACTCTGTCACATTGGAAAGCATAAATTCCAAAGTAGGGCCCATTGGCAAGCTGCAACACTCCTGAGCTGTCAGCCCTGCCTATAGTGTCTGGATGTCTCCAAAGTCCTCAGGAGCCCTGTTATTTGAGAGAGTATTTTCTGTGGCAGTCAATGAGATCCTGCTGAGATATGCATAAGTGTAACCTCTGGAATGACCTCCAGACTCACTTTGAAGTCTCTTAGCCATAAAAACTCATTTGTTTTTACCCTTTCTCCCTTTAGGTCAAGGTCTTTTTCCAGTTGCATTGCTAGTTGGTGCTTAGTAGTAATCCCTCGGTGCTCCGGGAGGCTCATCTCTGGGAGTCATGTCCCATGCTGGGGGGAAGGTAATGCATTTATATGCTGAGTTTGGCTTAGAGAGAGGCCACATTTGAACAACAAGGAGTCTCTCAGGAGGTAACTCTTAAGCAACCTACAACACTAGGCTAAGTTTCAATTTCAAAAGAAAAGGTTCATAAGTACAGTCATCAATATCAAGGGCCCATCAATCGTCCATCCTCCTTCACTAGTCACTCTCAATTCTTAAGAAGAGAAAGAACACTGATTTTATTTGGGAGTCCTTTAGACAATTTTGGCAAATTTGCTACATTTGCTACTTTAGCAAAAATCTTGTATTTTCAATTGCCTAATATAATGCAGTTTAAATGCCTTAGCAGAAGTATTTATTAGATTATAAATATTATAGATGGTTAGTCTGGAAATGGTTATAAGGGATCACTCTATTTTTGATATGAATTCTTTCTCGCACTGCTTTTTCATTCTTTGCTTTCCATAAATTATAAGTTTGGTCCTAATTGTCCCAAACTGAAAGTAACTGTGATGAATTTCATACTCTTTTCTGTGTACTGCAGGACCTCAGCATGAAACAAAGCATGTCTTGCTTATAAATCTTTATTGACTGGAGGCTAACATAGCAGCTGCAAGAAGTTAAGTGTTAGGAGATTCTTTCTTCCATGGCCCCTCCCTTTGCTCATTTATATCCTCTTCTGTTGAACCTACAAACAATCCAGTTGGTAAAGATTTGGAACATTCTCTAAGTCTTATTTTAATTAATCTAATTGTCTACAAAAAATATGCAACCCTTGCCTGGGTTTGCTTGATTAGCTTATTTTGTATTTCCTTTGTTTGGATGGATGGATTATTTTCCTTTAATTGGATGGATGGATGGATGGATGGATGGATGGATGGATGGATGGATGGACCAATAAATGAAATGAACTGAATCGAATTAAGTGCCACAAACAGGTTAGATTCAAAACATCAGAAACACTTTTTAAGGAACTGTTAACCAAATCATAATCCTTACTCTTCTCTTAATTTAAATCCTAAATGAAAATATTTCATGAACAAAGATCTTCCTACAGAGAAATTTAAAAAATTATTGTACTATCAAGGGAAAAATACCACATGATATTCAAAGGGTCCCAAATGATTATACATAAAGATAGACACACAGAAAATAATGACATGTATATTCCTTCCTCAGTTCCTTTTTTCCTCATTGGGATCAAGAACGGTGATTTGACAGAAGTTCTTAATTTTAAGACACAATAGCATGCTGGAGCTAGATGGAATGGTTCTTAATGTTCATTTAATCCACTGTCCACATTTTCCCTATAAAGGAACAGAGAACAAGGATGCAAGTGAATTATCAAGTGAGGTCCGTCTACCTAGCAGAAGTGTTTGGTTCCAAACTCCTGACAGCAGCTCAGTGTTTTTTCAGTTAAAACAGGTTTTCTCTTGGCAAATTTTCTGACTAAAGGAAGATACTCAAAAGAGAACTTGGAAAGAAGAGAGTAAGTAAATTGCCAGATGGGTTAAGAAGAAGCTTTTTTCCATATGTCTACTAGGCTTTCTCTTTGGGGATTCCATGAGAGAATTAAGGCCTAAGGCCCTATGGCTTCCATTGCAGGTAATGAATTAACTTTTCTCCCATGCCTCCAGTCTGGCACTAGCCACATATCATCCTTGGGAAAACTGAGAGAATAGTCATTTATTTTCTGTGTTCTGGGTTAGGTTGTGGTGCCCCAAGTGCAAAAGACTGGATCTTCCAACACAGAAAACAGATTTACAGTAGGTAGGCAGTCGCAACCAGAGGCAGAAGATGTAACTGGTGTGTTTGTTTAAAGAAACAGCTTGGCATATGGAGGCACGGTGAGAACACTGGCTTTGTGTCAATCTGAACTGAGTGTGAATCCCAGCTGAGCTTCATACAAGCAAAACGACAACTTCTTTAAGCCTGATTTTCTTCATTTGTAAATGGGAGTAATGTAAAATACCTCTCAGGATCCTTGTAAAGATTAAATGAGATATTTATATAGCACTCAGCAGAGATAATTAAAATATATTTTAAGGAGGGGACTTGATTAAACGCAATGTGCATATGGTCTTTGGAGTTAGATAGACCTGGGCTCTTATCCTGACGCTAACAAGTTTCTTCTCCTTCTCTTGGGTCATCCTCTTTCCATCAACTTGCTAATACACAGCAAGGACTCCCAAACTGCGGTGTGCACCGGATCACTTGGAAGGCTTAGTGAAACACAGTCTGCTGGATCCCACCCCAGAGTTTCTGGTTCTGTGGGTCTGGAGTAGGGCCCAAGATTTTGCACTTCCAGCAAGTTTCCAAGTGATGCTGATGATGCTTGTCCGTGAACCACACTATGATACTGATATAGATAGAGCAACGAATTTTAGTTGCTGGAAGGACAAGGTCTTCAACCCTTTGGGCCCCTTGTTGGTTTCTAACTGAAAGGTCAATGAAAATATACCAGCTGGGACATCTTTATTTACTCTTGACACTGATAGTGATGACATGCCTGATTTCTGTTCTCAAGTCTACATTGTTTTTAGCTCTCTTTTGTTCCTCTGCATTCTTCTTTTGAACGCATAGCTCAGTTTGAAGTCAAAAAGAACAGGGAGATTACTAGATCAATATTTGTTGAACCAGATGATTCATCTCAAATGAAAAGCACAGCAACATATTTTCCAGTTCTATAATTTTCCCAGCTTTCTCATTATTTCTTTTTACAGGTGAAAACTTGGGGTAATCAATTAAACAGTAAATCAAATATTGTGATCCAAATGCTGTCTAACCAACTCACAGCTTGGGAGACACAAATGCAGCATACTAATATAGGGCCAGCCTTATTTATATGGGCAGTTAGTTGCTCTCTGTATCAGAGTTGAACACTGGTGTCCCAGTAGTAACTGGAGGACATGATTTGTTTGTTTTATTTTGTTTTATCTGAGTTTTTATATGACACCTGCACACTATTGGCCCAGAGTGTTTTTTCCCCTCAAAATCCAAATTAGTCACTGTGTTGGATATCTTCGATTCACCCCTGCAGAATACATTTTCCACCATTCTCCCTCCTCTATTTATCCTAATTTGGGTAGTTCATCTGTTTCCTGTTACAAAAACTGATGATAAGATTGTCAACATTTTAAAAATGGAGAGATTTTGCATTAAAATAAATCTAGATTGTCAAGTTTTCATGAGAAATTGGGCCATCTGGCAACAATGCTTGCAATAATAAACTGGCACTTCCCTCTGAGACTGGGCGTGAGCTCTCAGTTTGGCTATAGCTCCCTCCTGGCAAGGATCGTTCAGTCACTTTACCAGTTCAGCCTCTGGCCATTTGGAATACTACCCCCATTCCCCTTGAGATTATATGAGGGGCTAAAAAAGCCCAGATGCTAAAAAAAATCCCTTTTATTGATGCTATAGGTGCTGTTGGTAATAGCTCACAACTGCAAACTTTTCTATAGTATTGTCCTTGGATGATTTGAAGTCACTTTACATGGAAGTATCGAAGTATGTGCCTCCTTCCCAAGGTGAGACCAGCAACAATACCTTCTAAGATGGACCGCTCCATCCTGGAAGGGGCCATCATTTATGTTGACCAGAACTGATATGTCTACCAGGTATGGGTTTGCCTTTCCTGTCCACTGTGCCTTGGCCAGCCCCACTGGCTGATTCACTGAAAGTAATCTGTATAGCATTACTTTGGATCAAGGGACCCACTTTATGGCATAAGAGGTGCAATGGTGGGCTCATGACCATGGAATCTACTGGTCATACCACATGCCACACCGTCCAGAAGCTATTGTCATGATAAAGCAGGAGGAGAGAACAAGAGTCACACTAAGTGTAAAGCTTTAACTGCTACCTAGTAACTTCTTGTGCCAGAAGATCAGTAGGTAAAGAAAGGAGTTCCCACACTGGCAGAAGAAATGGACTTGATCATTGTGAAGAAGTAGGACTGTTATTACATAATAGGTGCACAGAAGAACCTGTGTAGTATTTAGGTGGTTCACAGGGCCATCTCTGGGTAGTATCAGGCCCAGTTTTCATTTGGCCAGCTATCATGGCCAGATAAATGCATAGTGATCAGGGGTTCAAGTCCTTCAAGAGGAAGGGATTGAGAGTTCTAAAGGTTTTTTCTGCACAAGTATCCTCATCTCAGACTCTTTCTAGGTTGGTTCTGAAATTACTCAAATTGTTGTCATTATGCCTGATTAAAGCCTCCCTCTCTCAGGCAAACCACCTATGTCAGTTTTTGCTGGCTGTGGATGAAGGAAATTAAGAATGGGTGAAAAAGGAGGAGAGGATTCATATCTGTTATACCTCAAAACCAATTGTATCAGTGGAGACTGTAATTCATTCCACAATCGCCTTCTTGAGAATTTCCCCAGAAATATAGAATGGTTGAGAATCTGTGAGAGGTTGGAGTGAGACACAAGTGAAGTTGAGCAGTGCAATGGGTGGACTGTAGTAGATTCTGCTAATGCCCCAATCAGATGCCCAGTATCCTTTTTACCAGTTGCTGGGCATTGCTGCTTGTGGGTCACACTTGAAACCTTCTCCAACAATTGCCCTTGGATGATGGTGGCAGCCCCCTGGGAGGTGCCTGGGAGTTAAGTCCCCACACCCTAGACATCTCAGAGCCAATAATTGAATAGTAGGGAATACAAGGGTCCTGCTTGCTTGACTCAAGGTAGGACAGACTGTGGAGGGCAATTTCCTCTTCAGAGTTCCTCTCAAGATCAGGCTGAGACTAGATCTGAAACCATATCTTTGCTTAGTCTCTCCCTTTTCTTTACCCTGTTTCCTTCATGTCCTATAGGTTTCTCCTGAGAACACACCGTTAATCTCTTATATAAGGACTCCCATCTCAGGCAATTTTTCTAGGTTGCCCTAAGACAAACTTCTACCCTAAATTATTGTCGCTACCCTTGATACTGTATTTAAACTTCCCTCTCTCAGATAACACCTTGAGGGGGATTACTGCCAGTTTCTTAAGAATATGATCTTATAGGCAGTTAGAGGAAAGAGGGACCAACTTTACACCACTGAACCCAGAACCATTTTGCTCTTGCGCTCTGAGGTACTTCCATATTTCAAAGGTCTATAAAGCTCTAAGAACAGAGTTAACCCTAATGTTGACAAAATGAAAGAGATGGTTAAGCTAATTATCTAAGATCTTGAATGTATTTTTAATAGTTGTCAGATAACTGAGGCAGAAGTGTTTTGGAGTTAAATTTTTCAAATTCTTAAGTTCTCCGTTCCACATTGCTTATATAAATCGGAAATCAGAATCTTTTGAAATTTGTAGCAAGGCTTTTTGTATAATTAGGTGATTTTTATTTGTTTGTTTATTTTTAATTAGAGCAGTTGTAAGTTTACAGAAAAAATCATGTAAAAAAATACAGCATTCCTCTATACCTCCCTATTGTTAACACTTTGCATTATGTGGTACCTATGTTACAACTGATGAAAGAGCATTGAAATTGTACTGCTAACTGCAGTCCATAGTTTACATTAGAGTGTATTTTCCCCATATACCACCCTATTATTAACACTTTGCATAAGTTTATTTGTTTATTTTTAATTTCAGAGCCTGAAACACATGAAGAATATGAGTTTAATTACTGATCAAGAATTCTCCAAATAATAACTATTAGTATAACTCTTCTATGCCAACTTAGAAAATAACTTCTAAATTGCTTTATTTCTTTTCCTGTATTCACTTGCACACATTAGTCATTTCCTAAATCTGAATTATTTCCTTGAGTGAAAGAAATCTTTGGAATACAGGGAGAAGTTTTTTCTTAAATATACCTTGTTATGTTTGTGCCTGGAACTCTTGGTATGTTAGTACCATCACAAGTGGCTTTGTACAAATGCAAAGCACACAATAAAGAAGACAGTGTGCTCTCACTGATGGAAAGAAGAAGAAAAATCATAACTCAAAAAGTGAAATTTCATTTTCTTGGTAATAAAAGTAATAAAAATTAGTGTTTTTCTCCATAATAGCTGCCCAACCTACTTAGCTTTTATATCAGGCTGACGTTTGTTTTCCTTTAAGATTTCCTCTGGAAAAAATGTGAGCATTCCAACACAGTTTCTACTTTCTTCTTAAAATTATAATATACTGCTTGGAAAATAAAGACAGTCAATGTGTAATATTCATTATTTTGAAAGAGTTTGTAAATCCTGTTCTCAAAACTATACAAAACCTTTTTAAAGTTTAGTTGAAAGATGCTTTCTTTGTATATATATTTTTTGTCTTTTTAAAAAATTTCTGTATATATTTTTAATATTAAGGTTTACTTCTCAGTGAAATGACACCACACCTCAGTTTCATAAATTTTGGCTTATATTGTTGGCCTTGAAACTATCTTGACTTCAATTTGATTGTTGTGTAATGGCATTTTTTAACTTTCTTTATGTGATTTTACCAACTTCAGAATTTTTTTTTTAAGCTCTCTTTCTCTTCCTCTTCCCCTTACCTTCCTTTTCCTTCTCTTACCTTCCTAAATAATTCTGTCTGAAAACCACTGGGTGCCACTGAGCAAGGCAGTCATCTATTCTGGCCCATAGAAGGGTGTTGGAACCTGAGTGGGGTGGGAGGCACCCACGCATGTGGGGAGCACACATGGGGTGCAGGGCCTGAGCGGGTAGAACAGGGATTCTCAGGGCAGTGGTGGCCCAGGCTGGATGAGAAGGATGTCCAGGCAGGGGTCAGCTCAGAATGGGGTGTCAGGTGAGGACAGTGCCTACTATTTGGAGGCACACAGTGTTGGGGCCTGGGCAAGGTGGAAAGGGTGGGAGGGATACTACAACTGTGGCCTGGTCTGAGGTATCAAAGTCTGAGTTGGATGAGCAGGGTGTCCACACAGGGGGCAACCTGTCACAGAGTGTTGGAGTCCAAACAGGTGAGCAGGAGGGCACCCACTTGGAGTGCGTTGTAGGGAATGCCTGGAGCAAAGTGTTGGAACCCAAGTAGGTTATTTGCATGGAGTAGGGGACAGCTGCAGTGATGGGAGATTGGTTACACACAGGGGAGTTGAGAAAATAAAGGTAATTGGAGCCAGGTCTCTCACTCTCAGAGAAGGCAATTAAAAATATAGAAAGGGAGAAAGTTAGAATGAACATTGTGGTTTTTAATTGGAATTCTAAGTATTGCTGTGAACATGTAGTTTTCCAGATAGATAGATGATAAATAGATAATGGATGGCTGGATGGCTGGAAGGATGGATGGATGGATGAATGAACAGATGTAAATGGGGGTATATGTGTGTGTGCATCTATACATATATTTCTCTAGCCCTGATATTGAGTGGAAGTATAACATCCCAAGAACAATGAGCATACCAGCACTTAGATCTTGGTTTCTAAATACTATTATCCACTAAAAGGAAGTAAGGCTTCTGGAAGAAATAGCTGATTTTTAAGAGTCAGGGCAGTGGAAAAACAAGCTGAACCTGAAATATCTTTTTGTGCTAGAAAGCACGAAACTGCTGTTAAATGAAACGAACCGACTGCCTACATTGGCTTGCTGGAACAACGACCTTTCTAAGAAATAACCCGGACTTTTTTAAAGAGTTAAAAATAATGTGGGGGCCTTCCAAAAATAAAAAAAATTAAAAAAAAAGGAATGTACCCTACAAAAGTTGCAATTTACACAACAATCGGAAATTAATTGGTTTCAGACTAATAAAAGTAGCCTATCAGAAATAGACAAATATACTGTAATAACCAATCTATGATCCTTCCTTGCTCTGTCAGGCCCTCCTTTACAATAAGGAAACTAAATGTCAGCCAACTATTGTAACTTCCCCTTTGGACATTCCTTAATTGTCTTTATAAGCTCATTTAACTTGCTGCTTTGAGACTCCTCAGTTTGAGATCCCTCTATTAACAGTCCTCTTTCAATAAACCCATTGTATTGGTAACTATTGTTGATGCTGTTTCTTTTGCCACTGCTCAAAGAAGGCATTCCCACTGACCAAATCTGGAATAATTTAGTATCAACATAAATAGTGAGTGATAGTAACAAGTTATAATTTATTGAATAAAATGGGAAACTATAAGTCCATAGTAATATAAATATATAAATTAATAAATTGAGCATTTGATATGGAACAGGGTATTTACAGAGTTTCAAAGTCCCTCCTCACAAAATACTATTAATTGCAAAGGGAAAATTAGTAATTTCCAGTAGAGAAGCCTGGAAGACGCTACCTTAATCAAGGGATTAAAGTGAACTGCATCAGTAATGGGATAAATAAAAGGCATCTGCTCCCTGACAGAATGCGATGAGAAGAACACAGCACCCGTTTCTTGATATCACTGCCAAAGATGTACAACCCAGAACCTAATCAAGGGGAAATACCTCACAAACCCATATTAAGGGACATTTTACAAAATAATTGGGCTGCAATCGTCAAAAGTGTCTAGGTCATGAAAGTCAAGAAAAGACGGAGGAATTGTTCTGATTTAAAGCAGTCCATGGAGACCTGACAGCTAAAGGCAACATATGATTCCAA
The DNA here is from genome assembly GCA_029593785.1 of Cabassous unicinctus. NCBI lineage: Eukaryota > Metazoa > Chordata > Mammalia > Cingulata > Chlamyphoridae > Cabassous > Cabassous unicinctus. The sequence continues at coordinate 62,041 of JAQZBX010001960.1, read as the reverse complement.
ACTGGATTTTCTATAAGAACATTATTGGGACAATTAGAAAAACTTGAATCTAAGATTAGTAATAAAGCAATACTAGTTTCCTGATTTTTATGGTTGTATTACAGATGTGAAAGAGAATGTTCTAGTTTGTAGGAAATACACTGTAAGCTATTTGGGTGTGATGAGGTATCCTGCCAGCAACTTTTTCCCAAACAGTACAGGAAACAAAGAAGAGTTCTTTATAATAGACTAGCTATTTTTCTATAAACTTGAGAATGTTTCAAAGTAAGAAAAATTTTAAAAATTCATGTCTCATGAATTTTAATACAAAAGAAAAAATCATTTTTGGGAAATTGGAATTGACGTTGCAATGACGGATACAGGCCACTATACATTTTGCCAAAACCTATAAAATTGTGTAGGGCAAAGTGTAAACTATAATGTAGACTGTAGTCCCTGGCTGTACAATGCTTCAATATGTTGTCATCAGTTGTAACAAATGCACCACACTAAGGAGAGGTGTTGTTAATGTGGGAAAGTGTGGGAGGGGGAGGGAGGGGAGTATGGGGAATCCCCTACATTTTTGATGTAACATTTATGTAATCTAAAGCTTCTTTAAAAATAAAAGAAATATATATTTAAAAAATGAAGAATCATTTTATAATAAATAGAACACTGATTAACTTACCAAAAAATAATGGTGTTTTTTTTTTCAGGACACTTTTTGATAACTACATCCTGAGTCTGTCCCCTTTTCTCCAGCCCTTCTGCTCCTGCCTTAATCTAAGCCAGGCTGCTCTGACCTGCTCTGCGACTTTGCCTCCTGCACTTGAACAACTGCCTGCCCGTCTCCACTCTTGTCCACCTGTCATCCATTCTCCACACAGGAACAAGAGTGAGCTTTCAAAAATGTAAACCAGATCTTGTACTTCTCTTCACAGAAAACAGCCCTGGCTTCCTAGAACTCATGGAATTAAACCTTAACTCCTTCCTGTGGTCTAAAAGTCCCTCTCTGGGGCATCAGGACAGTCTCTGCCCTCACGTCCCACTTCTCTCTCTCTCACTCGTCCCACTCCAGTCTCGCTGGCCAAGGGTGTTGTTGCCTGAGAGGGATTTTGCTTACTCTGCCAAGAAGCCTGACTCATTTCTTCTTACGTGCTCAGTACTTAGGTCTCAGTTCAAATGCCACCTCCTCAGAGAGACCATCACTGATTTCTCAATTCCAAACCTCTTTTTTGCCCATATTATTAGTCCCTATCTTTCAACTTTCCTCATAGAACTTATGACTCTCTGATATTATCTTGTTTATTTATTTCCTGCTTAGCTTCCCTAACTAGGCAGAGACCTTGCTTTCCAGTTCAACATCTAAATGAGAACCTGGTTCTCCTTATGAAAGAATGAATAAATGAATAACAGAAGTATAGGTTAAGAATACAGGCTCTGTGAAAGTGACTTTTGAACATATAAACGTTTTTCAATTCAGAAAATAAAGTTAAATCAAAAAGAAAGAAATGAACCTAGATGAACATCACAAAAAGTCAGAAAAAATAATTCAAATAACACATTGCTCTAACTACATACTCTTAATACAATGAATTGATAGATACTCTTAGTGAGATACAGTCTAATAACAAAAAGAAACACAAAGAAATCTTGAACTTTACTTAGCAGGTTTTGTTGGCAATGTTATCAGTGTAGTAAATCAAATTACTTTATATGTATTATAGAATAGAGCAAATTAATAAATGTACTTAAATTGTGGAGAACTAAAGTTCTCAGTGTGGGGAAGAGAAAATTACATATATGGAATGGTTGAAAGTGAGGAAAAGTCATATGATGATGGATTTGAACTTGAGGTATCAGGATGACCTATAATTTAAATAGATTAGATAGATAGATAGATAGATAGAGATAGATAATCACACACATATATACACACATATACTTGTATTTACATTTATATTTATATGTATTCTAGTCCCTCTGAAAAGGCCTAATTAGCAATGGGCACTCTAATGTCCAGATCTTGGTTTCTAAATATCATTCCTCATGAACAAAAAACAAAGCTCCTTGGAGAAATGGCTGATTCCAAGTCCAGGGTAGGAAAAGTACAATGTAATTGTTGAGCAAAAAGGCAAGGAAATGTTCAAACACTAATGGATATGTTTTAAATGAACTCAGAAGCTGTTGGGAAGGGTGTCCAGCAGCCAAATTTGGGGCAATTTGAACATCAGAGAGGAAAAGGGACACCATTATAATGGAGAGAGCTGGTGAGTAACCAGACAAATTGACACCATGTGCCTTCTAATGGAAAGTACACATCACTTACCTAGTATTCATGCTAGAAATGTTTAACCTGAATCTAGTCAAAAGGAAACAGCCAAAAAAAAAAGTACCACACAATACAAAGTATCAACAATAGCAGAATGTATGTGAACATTGTACTTTTCCATGAATTATCTGTAATCCTGTAGTTTCTAATGTAAAAATAATAATATTTCAAAATGTTTTACTGACAGAAAAAATAAACTGCTTAAAAAAAAAAAAAAAATAGGAAACAGCCAGACAAATCTGGATTAATGGGGAGTGAGTGTAGCTCAGTGGTTGAGCACTTGCTTCGCATATACAAGGTCCCGGGTTCAGTCCCCAGTACCTCAACAACAAAAAAATCTAGATTTATGACATCCTACTAGAAAACTGGCATGGTATCTACAAAAATATCAATGCCTTAAAAGGCAAAAATAGTAGGGAGATTTTTCTAGATTGCAGGAACTAAAGCAATATGGCAACCAAATGCAGTATCTAATCCTTGATAGAATATAATTATTCTTAAAGATACATTTTGCCTGCGACTTACAAAAGATTTAGCAAAAATAACTTGGAGAGATAATAGACAGGGAACAGCACATGGAAAAATATTAACATTCAGTGAATTAAAGTGAAAGATAAATGGTGTTCATTGTATTACTCTTTCGACTCTTCTACGTGTTTGAGATTTTTCCAAGTAACTAGTTAGAGAAAAGAAGGGAAGCCACAACAAAAGAGAGCAGATACTGGAGTCAGACCGCCTAGATTCAAATCCAGGCTCTAAATGCTAGCTGTGAGATAAGGATTTCTAGGCCCCTTTTCTCCTCTGGGAAAAGAAGGTAATAGTGAAACTGTCCCAAAGGATCTTTTTTCCTGACAATTAAATATGAAATGCATGTCAAGGACACAGCACATATATGCTCAATAAATGTAAATACTGATTATTACCATTATCCTAAGACCTGGGCTAGCTTTACATGGAATAAGTCTGGCATTTAGCTAATAACTAAATGGTGGTTACTTACAAAAGGTATATATTTTTAAATTTCCATTTCTTCTCTCTTCTGTCAGCTTTTTGGAAATGTATAAGGATATTTGCACATGTATGGAAAAGGCAATTTCAAATGTCTTTATTTCAGAATCCCTAGTTTGGTTCTTTTTTGTTCAAATTGACTCTTCTTTTCCAACTGTGGGAATGACTGAGCTGTTAATGCCTATAACCACATGTGATTGACCCATGATGGTCACACGGAAAATGTGAAATGAATGAAAGAGTAAAAGAAGCCTCTGCTTTGTTTTCTAGGGGTCTTTGTCAGCTCTATTTAGGGCTAACAGGTTCCTTTGTGTCCTCCACCCTCTAAGCCTAATTCAGAGTCCCTTGTTTCCTTTTTTGTGGGCTTTGACTGGTTCTTCTAGTCTACACTCAGCTAGAGTGATGGGCACGTGGAATTTGTGATTTTGAAGGATGCCAAGGACGTAGACGGAGAAAAAAAAATTCTCTTCAAGTGGCATGTGTGGATCTCTAGCTGTAGGGTCATTCATTTTTCTTAGGGCATCTTAGCAGACAGCCAATGGTATCTGGAAGGAGGAGACTTTAAAACTCCTATCACTCATTAACAGTTTCACAGAATTAGTTTAACAGATTGAATAGTTTAACAGATTAGTCACTTAACAAAGGCTTGAGAAAATGGCACAGTTAAGTTTGGCTGAGGATAGAGAGATCAAATTCTGGGGTGTGGGATGTTTTCCCAAAAGGAATGCAGTTCCAGCTGCTGAGCCAAAAGGTGGGGTTCTGAACAGCAGGAAGGCAGCACAGTTTGGTGGGAGGGACTGATGAAAGGAGAGATAAAGGTAGAGAGAACAAGTCTCTTTCTTTATCCTGGGGCTGGTCATGGGTAATTCAGTAGAGCATGAAGACTACTAGAAGTAGTAGTCTATGCATCAAAATATTTTTTAAAGCCCCGGTGGACAATTAATAAAAAAAGATTAAAAATATGCAATAGAGATTTTCCTTTTCTCCTTAGTCCCCGTAGTCAAGTAAAGCATGGAATTGCCTAAAACCAAAACCTTTTGCCATTCATCAGATGAATGGCAAGCAACTGATCAATCTTATGAAAAGGCTGACAGATGACCACCAAGTTTAAATCACATGACCTCGGGTGCTTACGTGATGGAAGCCGAGAAAATCGAAAGCAGTCTTCATTGAAATGGCTAAAAATCTGCCCCAGCTGGAAACACATGAGGCTGAATCACATCCGGTGAAAGTGTCCATTACCCTCCTCAGCAGGTTTTAGTCTTTGACTTTTTTGGAAGTAGCTCAAATGGTTGAGTGCCTGCTTGTCATGTACGAAGTCCCGGGTTCGATCCCTGTATAACCTCCTAAGAACAAAAAACAAGCAAACAAACGATAAAACCAACTTGGGGACGCGGGTATAGCTCGGTGGATGAGCGCCGGCTCCCCAGGTTCAATCCCCAGCCCCAGTAGCTAGAAAAATCCAGTGCAGGACTCAGCAGAAAGGGAGTACTTGGTGACTTACAAGACACAAGCAAATAACTTTGAAGGGTAACTCAAGAGGTGAAGATGGAGGAAGGGGGGTCCCTGCAACTCAGTTACTCTGAATACTCCTCACCCTCTTCAAACTCAGAGAAACCCTAAAAGAATTACAGAACCGATCTGAAATAACAAAATAGATTGGGCTATGATGTCTATGAAACTTATTATTTTTACAAACAGAAGGGAGCAGTGACGTAGGTAACGTCAAATAGCTATAGTTATAAGCCAAAAATAAAGCTGAAATGCATTTTTGCCTTGTATTTGATCAGGTGAGGAAATATTTGCTTAAAGCCCAGCACTCTGCAGTGTGGGGAGAATACGTCGCTGGGAAACATAAGTTTCAGATGAGACAGAATTAAATACAAATTCTAACTTCACCACTACTGACTACATGGCAGGTTCCTTAATATGTCGGAGCCTCCGTTTCCTCACCCATATGTGGAAATCATGCTACCTCATTCCAGGATAAAAGGGATAATGCATGTTAACAAGCAGGTAGAGCCTGAGTAGGCAATAAGTGGTCACTCTCATGACAGAAACACTTACCTCGGCCCAACTTCCCTTTCGACCCTGCCTGCAAGATCCGGTCCCTGATGTGCTACATCATGACATGGGCAGCGTTGCGCCGTGGATCTCCACAGAACAGCAGCCCGAGGATATTCTCTCTGTCTCTGTCTCTGTCTCTCTCTCCGTCTCTTTCCCTCTAACTGTGTCTCTCGTTTCTCTTGTTTTACTTTGCATCAGATTCACAGCTCACTTGAGTGCATCAGTGATACATAGGAATGAAGGACATAATAATTGTGAAAAGACTTCATAAGTTTAAAATACTAACAAATGTAAGATTTTCTTTTTATAACAGGGTTTAAACAAACAAACTGCATACAGCTGCCTTTTTTTCTACCTGTGTTTCTCAGACTCAAGTTATATATAAAATATAACTTTATATAAAATCTAACTTTAGACATCAGAAAAAACCTTTTTTCACACAAAGGCACCTGGCAGGGTCACTAGCTACGCTTGTTCTCCATCCAGGGGAAGGTTTACTGACTCAGCAGAAGTTTGGGAATGTCCCATTTCTCTTCCCACAGCTTAATCCTTATGACAGCTTTATCCTTATGTCCGCTTCCCACCACCTCCTGAAAGCTCTCAGATTGTAACTAAAATTTTACGCTGGTTCTTTTGAAATTCTTGTGAAATGCTTTAATCACTTCCTCTTCTGCTATAGCAATTTTCTCTCATATTCTTTCAAAATCTTTGCCTTTGAAGTTGCCTTACCCACCATATTGTAGTCCACCTCCCTTTCCAAAACAGAGCCCCGCCCCCCATCCTTCCATGTCTTGTATTTTATCTAAAGCCGAATCAAGTTCAGAGCCACCTTTCTGTTTCCATACTCTGATTAAGTTTACGTGGGGATGCCTTAGAAACTTTATTTGCTATTTATTTGGCCAATTCAACCCATTTTCATTTTTCTGTCACTCAATACAGATCTGAGTTGGGAGATAGTCCTCTGGGCTTGCCATAAGTACAAAATACTTATTTCAGCCACAGAGACTCACTTACCTTTAAATCTCGCCTTAAGCATTCATCCCAGGGGAGTAGGTGTAGCTAAGTGGTTGAGCACCTGCTTCCCATACATGAGGTCCTAGGTTCAGTCCCTGGTACCTCCTAAAAAATGAAAAAGTAAACATTCATCCCATCAGTTTATGTGGCAATCTGAAAATGTCCTGATATTTCTGTGAGTTAAGGACATCCTAAGACCTATTTCAATGAGGTGATTTTCCTACTCTACATTTGCTTAACTCCATGCACGCAATCTAATCTCCTATTTAAGAAGATATTGTGTATGAATAAAATAGAAGACAGGAAACAAATTGACTTATTAATGCATCAGGCAGTAAACGAGGACTTCTTCTCTGAGTGCTTTACCACAAACACAAACAGCCCTAAACCCTCAAATCCACGTTAATAAATCTGAAACTCCCATTCTCTCTAACACATAGAATCCGTCTTTCCCTAGCCCTTGGAAACATCTATTAACTGCTTGTGTAGTTCTCACCAGATTATTATCCTTCGCCTTATTAGAAAATGTTTCCTGATCTGTCTTCTGCATAGAAGCATATTTTTCTTGGGTAGTTTCTATTTCTATGTCTCCTCTCCCCCTGAAAACTCACTCTTGGACTCATCAGACGACATTCCTTCCTATTGCAGAGGAAGTGCCCTGTGGTCTGTGAAAGAGCCACTGACAAGACACCACGCCTTGGGGATCATGGAGAACTGGAAGGGAGAACACACATGCCACACTAGCAGTCCTGGGTTACTTGAAAGACTCAGTGACAATCATTCATTAAAAAGTAAAATAAAATAAGTCCTGCTGCACTTCTGTCCAGAGAAATCCACAAATCGCGAAGCAGTTTGGTCACGCAGCATATCTGCTTTCCAGAGCACCTATCCTTGTGACTCTCTCTTTGGGGTACGTATTTGAAATCAATGTTTCATTATATTCTATGGAATTATTACTAAATATGACATATCCCTCCTGAGTGCCCCAAGTTCCCCTAGAATGATTTTTATGATAAGCCACTTACCCTAAATTTTAAATCGGACCTTTTCAAACAATATTCTCCAAATTTGGTGAGTCTGGCCAGCATTTTCACATAATACACACAAATGGAAAATGAATTTTATTTAGAAAGAAAAGTATGGGGACCTAAACGTACTTTTCCAGTGTTGTGGCCTCCTTCACCACAGGAAGAGGAAGGAAATGGATCTCGGATGCATCAGATACAGCACTAGTTTCTTTATATACGTTATCTCAACTTTTCCTCACAGCAACCTTATGAATTATACTGCAAGTCCCATTTTGTATCTGATAAACTATGTCTCAGAAAAAATTCCCTGGCTGGGATTTCACCTAATTGAAATGCTCATTCTGGCTCCATGGGATATGAATCTTTCGGGGAAGATGTTTCCCCTTCATTCTGGGAACAACTCTATCTAGAATGGAAAAAGAAAGAGGTAAATCAGTTCGTCCCCAATTTGGAAGGAGGGCAAATCTCTCATCCTCCTAAATTTGAGAAAAAAATGTCTTAATAAATTGCTTTTAGTTTAATATATACTGTAGGTTGTAAAATACAAATAAGTTGGTGATTTTGTTTAAATAACAGGAAAAAACGAGCAGCAAACATACAGACATTTATCACAGCCCCTTTTTTGTGAGAATTCTAGGCAGAACATTTTAAATGATTGTTATACACACCTGGTCACACCTGTAGTCTTCCTGTTTACAATTTTATTGCTGGTGGCAACAGGGAAATCACGCCATCCCTCTCTACTGTAAGCAAATCTAAGAGGCCTCCCCACTGGGAATAATTTAGGAAACAAACCTGGAGGAAGATGAGCATTTGGGCATGGTTATGGGGGCCTGAGGTAGTCTAGAGATGACAAAATTGAGAATCCAGAGAAACAGTACTTAACATTTCCGGTGATTGAGGTAACCTAGGCAACAGAGGTATAGAAAAAGTTGAGGATAAACGCATTTATGGAATGCCATGGTGAGGTTCCATGTAAGAAAGCCTAGTCCATCTGTAAAATGTTCTCTCTGTAATTGATCAGTTGCCTGCCACACAGTTGTTTTATTCTTGTTGGTGTTGTTTTTTACTTTACAAACTGTTAGATGGTCATTACTACTGTATTTATTTAGATTGAACAGTGAGTTTAAAAGCAGTTAGGTCATGGAATTACATATAGACCCAACCCAGTGAATTTGACAAAATATCCCTTTACTATTTCTCTGAAACTCTTTTTTTTTTTTTAAGATTTATTTTATTTCTCCCCCTCTCCCCTCATTGTTTGTGCTTGCTGTCTGCTCTCTGTGTCTGTTCACTGTGTACTCATCTTCTTTAGGAGGCACCGGGAACCGAACCCAGGAACTCCCATGTGGTAGGCAGCTGCCCAACTGCTTGAGCCACATGGGCTTCCCCTCTCTGAAACTCTTAAGTCTTTTTATAGGTTTAACGTGAAAGACTTCCATGTGTCTCTAAGAATCAGTGCAGAATATGCCCCAGTGTGTAGGCAGAATAACGGCCCCTGCAGATGTCCATACCTCAACCCCCAGAACCTGTGAATATGCTACAGCACATGGCAAGAGCTAAATACAGTTACAGATGGAATTAAGGTGCTAATCAGCTGGCCTGGAGATGCAGAAATTATCCTGGATTATCCAAGAGAGTTCAATGTACTCACAAGGGTCCTTATGAATGAAAAAGGAAGGCAGAAGAAAGTACGATAGAATATGATAACAGAAAGACTCAACCAGTCGTTGTTGGCCTTGAAGATGGAAGGGGAGCATAAGCCAAGGAACAGGGACAACTACTAGAAATGACTAGAAAATGACTAGAAACGACTAGAAAACAGATTCTTTCATAGAGCCTCCAGAAAATAATGCACCCTGCCAATACCTTGTTTCCAGTCCAGAGAGACCCATTTCAGACTTCTGACAGAACTGTAAGATAAAAATTTTATGTGAGTATTCTCGCTGTCCTGAATTTGTGATAATCAGGGTAGCCTAAACATTCACTATATTAGAAACCATTCATGTGTCCCCAGACCTAGTTTTTTTCCCTAGGTCTGGTTTTTGGAATGCTGGTGATAAACTAAACCTGATTTATTATATGACCATCCTGTATGGGAAAAGACTGTAACTTTGGGTATCTTTGGTCAACCTTAAGAGATATACTAGGGGGACAGATGTGACTCGGGTGTTTGGGCATCTTTCTCCCATATGGAGGGACCTGGGTTCAATCCCCGGGATTTCCCGGTAAAATTTAAAAAAAGAAAAATATAGAAGGCGGGTAAGCCACCAGGCTCTGTGCACCATGCAGCAACATGATGATGTAACAGGAGAGTGACACAAGGAAGAGCCAAGACGAGACGCGCCAAAAAACCAGGAACTAAGGTGGCGCAAGTGGTAGGACGCCTCTCTCCCACATCGGAAGTTCCTAGGATCGAATCCCAGTGAAGACAGGAGGAGAAGGATGAGAAGAGAGGGCAGGAAATGGACACAGAGTCACCCAGTGAATGGACACAAACAGCAAAAACGGGGGGAGGAGGGGTAAAAATGGATAAAAGTAAATAAATAAATCCTTAAAAAAAAAGTTTATGGGAGGAAGATATGGACTTTAGTTAGAAGTAATACTTTCACGATACTCTTTCATGGTACGTTAACAAATGTTTCACAGCAATGCGGGGTGTTTGTGGGGGTGGGGGGGTTATGTGTGGGAGCCCTGTATGATGTTTTGCATGTTTGTTTTGTAAGTTCACGATGTTTGCTGAACACTTATAGTTTATGTATGTTCATGTATGAATGATATACTTCAATAAATTGTTTTTTAAAAATCTATTAAGCTGGGTGATGGTCATGCAGGGATTTTTAAAAATTATATACTTTACACATTTTATAAATATTCACTCATATGCAATATTTAATAAAATGTTTTTGGAAAATTAAAAAATAATTTTAAGCCACTAAATTTGCTGTAATCTGCTATAACAACAAGAGGAAACTAACACACCCAGTGTTCTGAAACCAAATATGAATCAGTATAAAAGTCTGGGAATACTGACTAATAAAGATACTTTAAATTTTTGATATTGATAAAAACATAGCTGATTCCCAAAGAAAGCTTAAGTGCGTTTAAACTCCACTAAAGGTTTAAAAAAGAAAAAAAAGGAAGAAAGAAAGAGGAGGGGAGGAAGCATAGATGAAAAAGGAATATAGAATGTTAATTGTTGACAGTTACATGAGGGTTCATTCTACTACTCCATCTGCTTTAGTGAATTTTGAAAATGTCCATAAGGCTAAACGTATTTTTACTCTCCCAAATTAAAAAAAATTTCAAAAGGGACCCTCTAAGGAGAGCCACTGCTTTATTAAATAAATATTCTATATTTCTTTTCCTAACACAAAATGTGAAAGACAAAAATCTAAACCTTTCCCCTTATGGTTTATTCTCAAAGCCTTTCAGTATTGGTATATTTCCACCGGAGATTATTTATACCACATTTTCATTGCAGAAGATTTGTTTCTGCCAAAGTTTGAAAAGCAAATCTTTCTGTGTCTACTTACAGAGAATTATACGAACATTTTCAGTTCTGCTCAGCATAAAGAAATGTTCGCAGTGATGAGAGTAGAACTGGTAAAACTAGAATATAATGAATTGTGTGATAAAAAACAGAACAACATAAATATAACATTGTGTTATGTGTCATGAAAAACATATATTATTTTTGATAAGTGAAATACTTAATCCCACTTTTGTCAGCATTATATTAAATATAATCACACATCATGTGATGTACATTATCAAAAAGAATTTTAGAGAGTGAGACTATGTTTCTAACAACAGAAACTAGAAATTTTCCAAAGAATTTGATAAGTTTTCTTTTTTCCTTGAGATTACTAAATAATCAATATAACCAGCTACTATAGAGGAAACAGACCATTTTTATTATTTAACTGATCCAGCTTACCTTGCGGGTTGAGGAGAGAAGGAATGTTTAAATCCTATTGGTTCACACAGAGATTTTTGCACAGAAGCATATCCCCTTGGGGATTGTGGCAGTTTGAGATTATTTTTGAATTCCAAAAAGAGATATTTGATTGTTTGTAAACTTTTCTGATCCTCTGGACATGGTAACCCTTTGATGGTATTAGATTCAGCTGAGACATCTGATTAAATTATGTTAAGATTAGGGCTTTAATTCAACCACATCATTAGAGTGTGACTCAGGATTGAGTCCTAGCCCCTTTAGTGGGCTGATAAAATAGACTCTCAAACAGAAGTAGATACACACAGAAGAGCAGAGAGGAAGGGAGACGGCTCCATTAGACATGGCAGAGGCCCGGGAAAGAGAGATGAGAATGACAGTCTACAGCTGACCTTGTGAAGAGAACAGAGCAGTTGAGCCCAGAAAGAAACAAGCTCCAGGGAGAGAGACAAGCCTTATGCCAGCCCACAGATGAGATCAGAAGAAGCTGGGACCATGGCATCTTAAGAGGAAGAGGAAGGCTGAACCCTCATGGACATCACCCACTGTCTTGTTTCAACACGTTACCAATGATTTTGGGTGAGAATGTACCTCTTACGGTAACTTGAGCTGGACTCTTCAGGGCCTTGTGACACTAAGCTTCTACCCCAAATAAATACCCTTTATAAAAGCCAACAGAGTTCTGGTACTTTTCATCAGTACCCCTTTGGCTGACTAATACAGGGATCAACCAGAAGAATTAACGTAGTCAGTACAAATAAAAAAAAAACAAAACTTTACACTTAAAACTTATTTCTAACGGTTTATTCTATAAAGATAGTACTCTTATTTTCTATGTTATATATTATTGTGGTGACCTCTTTAGGCCTTCAGCTCTCTCCCTCAAGTAGTAAAAATGTTAAAATATGCTCAACTGGTCATGTCTTCCCCATACTATTTCTTAATCACATGTACAATAATAAAACAATTGCTTCTTAAAAAGAAAAAAAAAGAGGGGCAGGGCCCAGGCTGGAGGGGCGGGTCTCAGGGCTGCTGCTGAGCATCCAGAGAGGGCAAAAGAAAAAGTTCTGGGATGTTTTTGCTGTCTTATAATTCTGAGTTTCTTATTAATTTTAGTACCCATTATATATTTTTGGGGTCTTTGCCCCATCTTAATTTTGCCTTTCCTTATGTCAACTAGCAGCAGTATTTTTCTTAGACAGCAGAACATCGTGCTAAAAAGTTTACATCAAAAGTTCCTGTGGAAATCATGCCTCTTTGCCTTGATATCATTTATTCCTTGGAAAGTAGACTATAGATCCTATGATTCTTGGTCATTATCCACATTTATTCTCTTAAAATAGGTTTCTGTTCTTATCTACTTATAAGTCATGATGCTACACAAAGAACCAGAACATCAATTTTATCTTCCAATCTCCAGAAAATGAGACCTAGAAAATCCATCTTATATTTAAATATTTCCAGGAAAGTTTTTGCCAATTTAATAATTACTGGTTTATCTTTTTAACACTGCCACTACCACCATAAACAAGAAGCTGTCCTTATATTTGGCCTCTGGTTCTGTCTTTGATGGAGAAGGATAACAGCTGGAAACCATTATGTATATTATATACCTTCAAAAACTGGAAGACTATTATTAGGTTACCTTTTTTCTCTTCTCCAAGATAAGCAAATCTAATTTCTTTAATTCTTACTTATAAGTTCCATTTTTCAGCCCTCTCATCAACACTCACAGTTTCTCCTGAATTCTCTCCAAATTTCAGAGTTCTCTTAAGCTGAGGAGTCCTGAAATGGAAACCATTTTCTTATACAAATCTGACAAGAGCTGAGTAGGAGAAAGTATCATCTCTTTATCCATCTATTTATGCTGCATTCATGGAAGGTTTACCACCATGGACCATAGGTGCTGGGTGTGTTTTGGTGCTAAAATAGTATGAACATCAAAGAGAGGAAGGTGTCTGATGTCGCCTTAAACTCTTGGCTTCAGCAATATGTCTATGAGTCCTTAAGACATACCTGAAGCCAAAAACAGAAAAACATCTCATCGAAATCAAAGACAAAGAGACATTTTACTGATTAATAATCATTATCTTGATAATCTCTTATTCTTAGATGGTTAAATGTTAATTACCAAATCCCTTTGGGGGCGGCTAATGGGGCTCATTAGTTCTCCTCATTCATATCTTGCCAGTCAAAATGCAGATCATTTCTACATGAAAACTTAGCAGTTTTGCTTGTTTTGTTTCATGAAAGAAGCCAAATTGCCTAATTATACCTAGTGAAATTTCCCATATTTTAAAGCATTTCCTTTTTAAATTTTCTACCCATTTCTCTGATTCTCACCTCCTTTTTATTTTTTCTACTCGTTCACTTTGCTTTTCTCTCTCTATCCCTTTGTTTTCCATGTTCTGTTTCCTCCCCTCTCATTCAATCTAATATCCACATGCAGCAACTATGAATGGAATAGAAAATAATCTTAGTGAAAATGGGAGGGTGGGAGAAAGAGATGTAATTAAGGACTGAAGGGTCACCACTGTTGTTATTTGGAGACATCAGATAGAAACAATGGCATTGGGCACATGCAACTTCCAAGTTGTGAAGCAAAGAAAAGAAAGGAAACAAAGTTACCAAATGTTGAAAAAGGTGTAACACCCCCTCAAATTTAAACTTCCATCAGCTCAAAAATTGAGAAGCTTGTCTTTCTAAAATGAATTGTGATCTGTATTTCATCAAAAATATTTTTGGTATAAAGCAGTCTATTTTTTTAATTCTCACCACAGCCTGGGGGAGAAAAATCTCCTAGATTCTCCACTTCAAAAAGAAGCTATATTTATTAGTGTGGCTAAAGTGAGAATTAAACCCAAGTTTCAGAGGAGTTCAGACGAGGCATCTGAGCTCTGACAAACCACCAACAGGCTGGCGTGTTCACAGCCAAATTGCTTGGCCAATTGGTGTTTGAAAATATTATGTCTCAAGTGTAGGAAGTCTGAAGGCAGAGTGTTTGTAGTGTTATCAGACAAAAATCTCTGTGTACCTGGGCTCAATATCCATGTCTCTTCAAACCCCAGGCTTTGCACAGAGTTATGTCAACATGTGACTCAGAAGAGGCGGAAAAGGAAAAATAGGCACAAAGAAGGCGAAGCTGAGGAGAAAAGAGCAAATAAAAATATAAGCCAAAGTAAGCCAGCTTGGTTCTGAGAACTGCGAATACTTTTTTGCTTTTTTTAACCAAAGGTAAAAGGGAAAGATGAATCTATTTCTTGTCATGTCTAGACCTTTCCTCTCATCTCAAGAGAACAAGGAAATAATCAGAAAATGCATAACATTTAAAAGGAGAATTAACATTGCCCTTTCATCCAAACCATTGCCAGAAAGCACCAGTTATTTATATTCTATTCTCTCAACTCCAACAGGGATTTGTCTTGGGTTTCTTGAATAGTTTATAAGTATAGTTCTCTCATTGTTATTAGAAAATGATATTGTGAGGCAGATCAGACCCATTCTTTGTGGGTAAATTATTGTACATTGTTCCCCCACATAAACTGAACCCCACCGAGAAATACTAACCTCAAATATACATGAGGCATTGATGCTTGACTCAATGTCACTTGGTTAATTCTAGTCACTGAAAATGAGCATACCTAATTATAAAAACTTCTTTTGTGAATCCAAGAAACCTTTGATTTCTCTTACTGCATGGTCAGAATTATCAGCACCTGGAAATGTTGACTGAAAAGAAAAAAATCTTCATTTCCTTTCCAGCATACAATAACAATTATGTTTCAGTAAAAGTGCAGTTTTTTCTGTTTACCTTAATGTGCAAGTGCTAAATAAAGGCAATGAACCTGCTGGTCAGAGACCAAATCTAAAGTGAATTTTTGTATGGTGTGTGACTCACTGTGTGCATCCAATAAAGCCATCAGCGTAACTGTACAGTGCATAAATCCCTAAGTCTCCTCAAAAAAGGGGAGGGTGGTAAAAACACCAACAGAATTTTGGCTATTTTACCAGGCAATTTCAAAAATCCAATATTCTCTGACTTAATGTAATATGGAGTATTTGATCAAATAATCCCAAACACATATAATAAAATTCTACATCCTGATTCTTTTTGCTCTGCATACATAACCAATCATGTGAATACAAGAATATAAATAGGAGACCAAGGAAGGTAGGATCGAGTGGCAAATTCCATTAAATTTGGCAAGATTGTTTTAAGTGTTTAACCGAGAATCTAAGATTCTAATTTGGAAACTAACAAGACAATTTAAGAGATTATTTTCCCTCTTAAACCGAAAGACTAATATTTTTCCTATGTTTTATACAAAATTCCTAAATATTTCATGTATATTTCTAGTGAGATTTTGAGGTCAGAATAAAAGGGTAATGAAATATTAATGATTGTGAAAAGCTTATGACCCCAGGGTCATGTGTATAACAAGCTGTGTTTCTCAATCTGATAATCTGACTTTTCTAATTTTAACTAGAATATTACAGAATGAAATGCGTTGTTAATCCAAATTCTTCTTTAGGACTTTTGTTCTAGACATGCTTTCTTTAAACAACACAGGAATGAAGGGCATCCATGAACTAATGTGAAAGTGGATCCTAAAGAGTATAGAAAAAACATGCTCGGGTTAGCCAGAAGAGAAGACCAGCTCTTCAAGTGCAGCCACAACCCTGGCATAGCTGTCCTTTCTCCATGCCCACCAGCCTGATAAATAGTGATGGCAAAACCAGTGGCTCCTATACCCTATGTTCACTGAGGGTTTTTATCCCCACAAATGTTGCAAGCAATGGGCTGGATATGACTATTAGAGCTTTTCTGAGACTTTCCTGTTGTAAGCTACATTGTTTCAACCAGCAGTTTCCTTTCTACTGTTAATCTTTGCTTGATTTTTAAAAAAAACTGCTTTGCCACATTTCTCAGAACTTGAGAATGGGAGGTTTGAGGCAGGGATGATAAAAAAAGGAAAGTGAAGAGCAGGCGGTGAATCTATCTTTGAGTGCTGCAAAATAATGTTACCTCTACTCTGGGATCTGAGCATATTCTATGTTTAAAATGGCTATCCCAGAGCAAATAGGAATAATTTCTGTCAATGTACTGGATCTCTGGTATGCATATGAAGAAAGACTTCCACTCCTCATGTAGCAACTAAAAAGAGAGGATCTAAAATAGGGTTGTTTTGTATAATTCCTTACTCATTGTAGAACCTCAATCAATGTTTCCTGGATGGATGGATGGATGGATGGATGGATGGATGGATGGATGGGAAAACTTCCATCCCCTTGATGGTTTGGAAGACATTTTCCATACTATCCTGAATAAATGTTGACTTCTGAATATTCAAGGGGCATGGTAAAGGAAGTGGCCACTATATTTCTCTAACATTCTTTCTCTCTGCTTCTTTTTTACCCCCAAGTAAGTAAAAGGCTGATGTGGATGGGTCAAGGATTCAAAGACAAGCAATTTGGGAGTGAGAGAGCTACAGAAAGGGTGCTGGCAAGAAAGGGTTTAGGAATCTGGGTCTCAGGCATTTTCACTTCTCCATCTCTTTCTACTAAAAGCATAATTTAAAATTAGATCTCTCAACATCTTAGTTTCTTTTTTTAAAAATCTGATTAATTGTAGGATAATCAGTGTACTTCTCTTAGAT
Source organism: Cabassous unicinctus (assembly GCA_029593785.1). Lineage (NCBI taxonomy): Eukaryota > Metazoa > Chordata > Mammalia > Cingulata > Chlamyphoridae > Cabassous > Cabassous unicinctus. Next base: position 44,998 of record JAQZBX010001960.1, on the reverse strand, counting down.
ATTTGACTTCCATCAGTTAGGTCAAAAGACCGTTCACATGGCATGGATTTCTTACTATCATATTAGTAATGAAATTTTGCAACAGCAAATCATGCATGCCTGAGCCAAATTTGACCTTTTGAATGCTCAAGAAAATATTTTAGATAGTGTAAATTCATATCACAAATGTTAAAGGGTGGAGCAGGTGTAGCTCAGTGGTTGTGTGCCTGCTTTGCATGTATGAGGCCCCAGGTTCAATTCCCAGCACCTCCTAAAAAAAACAAAGGGGTAGATGCTTTTTAAAACATTGAAGTCTTCTAACTGTACTTTTTTTTTTTCTTGTAATACATAGTTACTGGGAGAAATTGGAAAATGCAGAAAAGTGGAAAGGAAAAGAAATTATTTGTTAGATATCGTCTCAGAACTAATGAGAAAGAAAATGCTAGTGCCCACCAGTGTTCCTGCTCTTTTCCTTCCTCTTGTGCACACTGCAGGAATATAGTTCCCAGGCGTTTGCAGTTAGGTGGGAGCATGTGGCCGAGTTCTAGCCAATGATTATGGATGCAAGTGATGTGTGTCAATTCCAGGCCATGCCTCTGAAATCTCCTTCCTTCACCTACCTAGTGAATGCATAAAGTGAATTTACATACCTAGAAGATGGAAGGAGCCTGGGTCCCCAAATAATCACACGGAGAAGAGATGCCCCTGTAACTTAAAGGGAAATAAACAATGTCAGGAGCTCTTGATGTCCTGCAAATGAAAGAGAAGGACGTCCTCAAATTCCTTACAGCAGGAATCCACTTAGGTGGCACCAACCTTGACTTCCAAATGGAACAGTACATCTACAAAAGGAAAAGTGATGGCATCTACATCATAATCCGAAGAGGACCTGGGAGAATCTTCTGCTGGTGGCTCATGCCATTTTTGCCATTGATATGCTGATGTCAGTGTCATATCCTCTAGGAATACCAACCAGCGGGCTGTGCTTAAGTTTGCTACTGCCACTGGAGCTACTCCTATTGCCAGCGCTTCATTCCTGGAAACTTCACTAACCAGATACAGGCAGCCTTCTGGAAGCCACGTCTTCTGGTGGTGACTGATCCCAGAGCACACCACCAGCCTCTCACAGAGGCGTCCTATGTTAACCTGTCCACCATTGCTCTATGTAACACGGATTCTCCTCTGTGCTATGTGGGCATTGCCATCCCATGCAACAACAAGGTAGCTCACTCAGTGGGTCTGATGTGATGGACGCTGGCCCAGGAAGATCTGCTCATGCGTGGCACCATCTCCCATGAGCACTCGTGGGAGGTCATGCCTGATCTCTACTTGCACAGAGATCCTGAAGAGACTGAAAAGGAAGAGCAAGCCATGACCAAGAGGAGTTCCAAGGTGAATGGAGTTCCTGCTCCTGAATTTCCTGCTACTCAACCTGAGGTCGCAGACTGGTCTGAAGGTACGCAGGTGCCCTCTGTGCCTATCCAGCAGTTCCCCACTGAAGACTGGAGTGCTCAGCATGCAACTGCAGACTGGTCTGTAGCTCCCCCTGCTCAGGCCACCAAGTGGGTAGGAACAACCACTGAGTGGTCATAAGCTGTTCTTCTACAGACTCTTAAACAGAAAGTGGAAATAAGGGTGCCAGAAAATAGACATCGGTTTCTATTTTTTTTAAAAAAAAAGTCTGTCTTTGTTGGGTCACTTAAAAACTTATTTGGGGGAAGCAGATGTGGCTTAACCCCTCATGTACCAGCCTACTAGATGGGAAGTCCCGGGTTCAGTCCCGGTGCCTCCTGGATTAAGAAAACAATGGGCAGACAGACGAGAGAACCATCACGGGGCGGGGGGCGGATAAAGTAAAAATAAAGTAAATAAAATAAATCTTTAAAAAAAAAACTTATTGGAAAAAATGTTCTATGGAGCTGGTCTCAGCATAATGACACTTTCTGGGATGTTATATTGTCATTCACTTCCCAATCGGAATGAGTTTCTTATGTTGAACATAAACCACAATTTGTTTTTGTTTCTTCCACTTATGGTGAGGAAGTTATGCACATTAAGTAAAATAATGGTGGCTGGTTCTGAGACACTAAATGCTTTAAGAAGAGCATCCACAGCATGAGTTCTTCCTGATGTCAGTTCCCACCTGCTTTCCCACTTTTCACCAATACAACTTTTGTTTGAAACTCTTCTTGTAGGCTTCTCCCATTAATTATGTCACTATCTGTGCAGCACAGGGCCATATGCTCAGTGGTCAAAGTGTGCTCTCCACTTATCTAGTGTGTAAATAAAAGAATAGTAGCTAATATTTAGGTTCAGATATGACTGTCACTAGAGATCCCTGGGGAGATTGTGCCACTTCCAGAGAAAGTGTTGATGTTAGAAAATGTGCTCAAAGCATTTCTTCTGCCTGAACAAGTTGGATGATTAACTGCCCAGAGCCCCATACTTACTGCATTATGGCAAAGAGGAACTTCTTGAAGAATTCAAGACACTCACAGTTCTTGACAATAAGTCATAACTAACATTTACGGGGCACTTCCTTAGTACCAGGCACTATTGTATGCTCTGTACCTGCATCAACTCCTGTCAACCTTGCAACTCTATCATTTTCATTTTAGAGATGAGGAAACTGAATCAAAGAAAGATTAAGTACCTTACCCTAGGATCACACAACCTGTGTTAGGGACAAAAGCTGAACCCAGGCAATGGGGCTCATACTATTAAATACTCTGGTCTTTGCCTTTCTCTTCAAAGAGATAGTTATTGTATTATCTTGGCCCCCTGATTATGGGACTTTCAAAGATCCTTCACATGAAACCTTTGGTGTGAAGTTTTGCCTTGTGAAATGCAATTGATTCAGCTGTTATAATGATATACATCTTTGCTACATTTAAGCCTCCTGGTATTCTGTTGCTCAATAGTCTATGTGGATTTTTTCAGGACCACGTCAAGGAAAGAACTACATTTTTGACATAGAATCCTTGAAACACCTAGAAACCTCCTAAGGACAAGCTTTCCAGCTATACTACCTAGTTGCACCACATAGATTATAAACATTTATTCCTAACAATGGGGCTGTATTTTATACCTTAGTAAAGTTTAAGGATTTTGTGGACTGTAATCCTATCCTAGCTGCCAAAATTGGAGAAAGTCAGGCTAAAATGATGATGCCGGCCTCTAGGTTAACTGAAGATGTTGATTTGAGGAGTTGGCCAACATGCCTTGACAGAATTCTCCAGTTCATCCTGTCAACAGGATGTTGATCTTAGATCAACGGCAGGAGCCATCCTGCTGAGTTATAAATGTAGAAATAGTTCAAGACTTGTCATAACCATATGCTTCCAGCATACCTGAGAACTTGCACAATAAATAAGAACATAACTTAGTTATTGCTCTGACTCTACCTACAGCTTATTCATCTATTCCACAAAAATTATTTTTGTTAGAATTACATAGACTGATTTTTTTAATCCGAAAATTTGCCCATTTTGTTGATGCATTACAATTGCTCTGCATTTTAGTATGTTATGTAGAAAATACTGAAAATGCAAGCTACTTTGTAAAACCAAACACAAACATTGAATCCAAAGATAAACTATGTTTTACACAACGGATCCTTTTCCCATAGAGTTAGTATTAAATTTAAATATCTATTTCTTTTGTTAAATTGATTGTTTTACATACTCCTTAAGTATATCTGCGTTACAAACATAGCTCAGAACTTCTCAGAAGCTATCTGTTTCTAGAGACTTGTTTTAAAGCATACAACCAGAAAAGAGAGAGAACCAAAAAAGTTTAAATCACACACAATGATTAGCAGATCAAATACATTAATAAAGTAGGAATTGCATTGCAATATCAAGGATCCAAAGCAGAAATACAAACACTGCTTATAATGTATATATAATGTACTGCTACATGTAGTGAGGTTATTTTTCAAGCTAATTGAAACCACACATTTTATAGTTTAGCAATAAACAACTATGTAGACATGCTGCACCAGCCATCAGTTTTTTAAAAAAAGAATTCAAAATAGGAAGCACGCTGGGGCCATTCCTGTCACTGAAGACCTGGATCATTCTTCACAATAGGTCGACAGGGGTGGTGTCATCATGCCTGCCAGCTGTGAAGGTGTTCCTCCAAGAGCTGAACTAACAGAGGCATTTTCCTCCAAGCCGATTTGTTATTATTTTCTATTTCCAAGGACTCACAAAACCATAGAACCATAATTCACTGAATGCTTCCTTTTCTGAAGTAGTCTCATTTGTTTCTCTTCCCAAGGCATTGACTAAGTGGGAACTCAATACGCAATAAAACGGTTGTAAGTATGCCAGGGATTGTTATGTCAGCATCAGGTCTTTGAGATCTAATGGAACTCAAATTATATGAGCAATGCAATTTTAATACTGTTAAGGAACTATCTTGTTGAAGGCTGCTTCAGTTATCAATGGCTATATAATAAATTACTCCAAACTTAGAGGCCTAAAACTATGACAACATTTATTTTGCTCATGAATCTGCAGTTGAGGCAGATCTCGGTGGGAATAGCTCATCTCTGCTTCACATAACATCAGCTGGGTGGCTGCAAGGTTGGGCTGGAATCGTCAAACATTCACTCACTCACTCATGTAGTTGGTGGCTGATGCTGGCTGTCACCGGAGAGCTGAGCTGGGGCTTTGGGCCAGAAGACTGACATGTGGCCTCTTCATGTCTCCTGGACTTCCTCACCTCAGGGTGGCTGATCAAAGAAAGGGCCAGGCAAAATCCAGATTTCCTTTTCCATTCTAGACTCAGAAGCCAGTCAGTGTCACATCTGTCACATTCTTTTGGTTGAAGCATTACTAAGATCCACCTGGGTCCAAGGGAAGAAAACATGGACTACACCTCTCAGTGGAGCGTGTTTGATGCCACATTGTAGGGAGAGAATGTGGGCTGGCCTATGTATTGGTGCAGCAATCTTTGGACAACATGATGAGCCATAAAAGACCTTCTTGTTTCTAGCTTCCTTCCTTCCTTCCTTCCTTCCTTCCTTCCTTCCTTCCTTCCTTCCTTCCTTCCGTCCTTTCTTTCTTTCTTTCTTTCTTTCTTTCTTTCTTTCTTTCTTTCTTTCTTTCTTTCTTTCTAACTAGGCCCAGAGTAAAACTATTTTCAGGGAGGCCAATCTTGCAGCCTTTTATTTGAGAGTGACCATGGACCTATTTTTCTAGCTCTTTCTGGACTCATAGAGCAGATCAAGTATTTTACTTCCACTCTCACGTTGATAAAACTTCATGTAAGATATGTGAAGGATTTTAGGCCATACGACCAGCACAGTTGCATGTGTGACAGAACTTTTTTTTTTATGCCCATGGCCTTCAGAATAATTTCTGTGATGAACTAAGGGGGAAATATAAAAAGTATATGGACTAAGTTGTAGTATTTATAATGTGTTAATTATATTACAAAACACTATTGCTGAATGCCTCTTCTCTCTTGTTTGAAAGTACTGGTATTAACATATTTCTCTCATATACTTGGGCTGTGATGAAAATTATCACGTTAATGAGTGTAATATGTTTACAATGCCAAAGCAAAAGTAACTACACAACTAGAGAATAATCATCTTTTTATCTTTTAATTCAGAGATAATGACTCACAGATTGATCTGCCTTTATCAGCAATCCACGCAACTGAGAGGATTTGGGGCGATTCGCTGTGACTGACAGTATATTCCTAAAGAGGACAAGAGTTGGAACATATGCATACTGTATGCATTTGAGGATGGTGTGTTTAAGATGCTTTCTTGCCTTTTGTAAACATTTTGCTTCATTCTAGATTTTGCTAATTGTGCTGTCACATTCTATTCTGTCAAAAATTCTGGATTAAGGGGAGGGGGGGTGAATCATAGTAAGACCGGCTCTCTGTGACTAACAAAATCATTCAGACAACTAAAGAGACTGATTGCTCTGCCTTTAATCCAGGGAATATTACTTAGTGGAAGAACAAAAATCTTATTAAAGATGGGGGTTGTTGACTCTAAAACCTAATCAGAGTGTCCGAAAAAATAAGGAAAGGCCAAGAAATCTTGGATTTATGGCCAAAATTCTGCACAACAGCTGACAATGGTAAAATTCCATCATATTTTTTTGTTAGCAATTTTACAAAAAACAAAAGAAATATCAAGTAGGAAATGAAATCTGCATGTATTTTAGGGAAAAAATGCTGAAATAGTTTTGCTTTAAATGACACATGCTCTGAACATTTGTTGACAAGAAATGAAGGGTCTTTTTGTGGAGGTTATTTTGTTTGTTTTTGGCTCTGTAGTGACTGTACTTTCAAAAATTCCCCTGGTAACTAACTTATAAAGGCTATTGCTTAACCTTGGTAGGTCTTGGGCAAATTGTTTATAAAAGTGTTGTAAAAACAAAAAGAACTTGAAAAGAACTTCTTTAAAAGTAGCAGCTATAAATTGAAATCATTGGATATAAAAATAAATTACTTTTAGCAAGGCCAATTGTCAGTGAGTCAAGATAATTTTCTCAAAGAGGTGTCTAAATTTGCAGGAAGGAGTAAAAGAATAAACAGCCGAGGGGCTGAATTCTCACAGGTTTATGCAAAACAAACACAACTCTTGGGCTAACCACCATCCACACATACTTACACATGTTAATAATGGGACTGCGCCATACACATGTATAAAGTCATTTTTCTTCTTGTACAGTCAAACTTGGTATATGGAGAAGTAGAAAGATGAGGAGGAGAAGAAGAAGTAGAGGCGCTAACATAATACTCTTAGGACTCTATGTCTTAAATCTTACTTTAATCTAATATGCCTTTTTATTCCTGGCACTGAATCAATGTTTCATGAAATCCTTCCATCTTAGATGACAATGCTTATGCAAACTGAGAGAAGAAAATGGCTATGATGTTTGAAGAAAGGAAGAAAAAATAAGGAGAAAATAAAGGAATAGGAGAATTGGCAGTGAGATAAGGGAAAGTCAGATAGAAAGAAGGGAGAGAGAATTAGGTTTTTGTTTGTTTGTTTGTTTGTTTAATTTTTTTTATTTTTTTATTTTACCGGGAGGTCCTGGGGATCAAACCCAGGTCCCTCCATATGGGACACAGACACCCAACCATTTGAGCCACATCCGTCCACGAGAATTAGTTTTTTTTAAAGTGAAAGGAAAAAGTCAGAAGCAAAAATGAGAACAATGTAATCCAGTTGTTGGGAGAGTTTGGCTCACAGGCTAATCTAGTCCATTGCCTGTTTTTGTCCAGCCCAAATTAAGCAAGGCTGTTACATTTTTTAATGGTTTTAGAAAAAATAAAAATATGAGCAGTATTTTGTGGCACACATATATTAAATGAAATTCAAATTTCAGTGTCCATACACAAGGTTTTATTGGAGCACATCTACAGCCATCCTTACTTATCGTCTATGGTTACGTTTGTGCCATGATGGCAGAGTTGAATAGTTGCAACAAAGACCATATGGCCCTCAAAGACTTGAATATTTACTCTCTGGCCCTTACAGAAAAAGTTTTCCAAATCCTGGAGCATCAATAAATATTTATTAAATATCAATAATGTGTCAGCACTACCCTCTCTGGAAGATACAAAAGAAAAGAGAAAATAACAAAGGCACGATTCCTACCCTTGGGAATTTACAATGCAGTTGGAAAGGGAAACACTAATAATAGTTCTCCTTCATAGTTAGTTGCTAGGAACTACAAACTGTCATTAACGTACGGTTTGCTTCTTCCTCGCTTTTGCTGAACTGTCTATCTTGTAAGCAGTCACAATATTAGAACTCAGGCCTCCAGCACACAAGTGCATCCTGTAAAACTTCTATTATGTTTTTAACCTCTAGTTTAAGATTGTCATCTACTGCTACGCTAAACATACAAAATACCACAAATAATTTTGGTTTTGAATGGATAATCCAGTAAAACTGGTCCCTCAGTGAGACAAATTCCTACAGGAAATGAGGACTTTGGTGGAAGCCATACACAAAGGTCTGAGAATGAACTGTGACTCCTTAAGTTATGTAGATTCAAAGGGGATGATGTGGATTACCCCTCCTGGGCTAAAACAGGAATGAAATTCCTTAATGCTTTCTTTACACTACATTTCTCCTTCACCCCTAGTCAACCTTGCTTCCTCTCCACTGCCCTAGGTACCCGCTGCGTCTCTTGTAGGCACAGAGCAGAAGGATCACACACTCCCCTTGAGTGTGTTCTTTAAAAGTAGCATCTTTCTTGGGAAACATATGTGGCTCAACCAGTTGGGTGTCCACATGGGCATCAGGTCCCAGTGCCTCCGAAAGAAGACGAGCAGACGCTACACCCGCAACAACGAACTAGATGCTACACCCGCTGCAAGGAGCAGAAGCCTAAACGAGCAGATGCCACAAGCCAGTAGATGCCGCAGCCTGCAGGGAGCGGATGTGGCTCAGGCTGCTGGGCACTCGCCTCCCATGTGAGAGGTCCCAGATTCGGTTTTTGATGCCTCCTGGAGAAGCCAAGCAAACAATGAGTAGACAGATGAGATAATCATCTGGAGGGGGCAGAGGTTAAACTAAAAAATATAAAGTAAATAAATAAATAATTTTTTAAAAAGTCAGACACAAAAAAATACATATTAAAAAAAAAAACAAAACAGCAGCACCTTTGCAACACTTTGTAAGGCTACATTGTCCAACCAGTATGGTGGCCACCAGTCGTGAGTGGCTACTGAGCACTCGAAGTGTGGTGAGCCTGAATTGAGATGTGCTGTAATTATAAAATACACATCAGATTTCAAAAATTTGGTACAACAAAAGAATGCAAAAGTTTTCATTAATAATTTTTCCATTTTGATTATGTGCTAAAATGATATTTTGAATATTTTGGGTAAGATCAAATATTTTATTAAGCTTACATATTTCTCTCTTTTTAAAAATCTGGCTACTAGAAAATTTTTAATTACTCATGTGATGTGTTTTAGATTTCAATTGGACAGAGCTGCTTTAAAGTATGTTGATTTTACATTTGTTAGGTCTGTGTTAAGGAGATACCTTTGTCTCTTGGTACCTCCCTTCCTTCAAGTCTTTACTCAAATGTCACCTACTCAATAAGGCCACCTGATGTCAATTACAACTCCCCAAATTCCTGACCCCCTTAACCAGCTCTGCTTCTTTTCAATTGATGTTCATCATCTGGCTCACTATATAGCTTATGTATTTATTTAATGAATATGGTCTGTCTCCCCACCCTTGAACTCCCATGAGATAGAAATATTTTATCTGTTTTACCTCACTGCTGAATGAATGAATAATGAATGTTAAAAGAAGCAGTGTAAAAGAGTTAATTGAAATATCATTGCTCAGTACATGAGGACTTTATAGAAGTTTGCTGTTTTAGTTTGCTACAGGGCTGCTAAGGCAAAATACCAGAAATGGGTTGGCTTTTATAATGGAAATTTATTTGGGGTAAAATATTACAATGTCAAGGCTGTGAAAATGTCCATAACAAGGCATCATCAGAGGTCAGATGCTGGATCCTGGACTCCTGCCACGTGGCAAAGCAAAATGGCAGGTCTGCCAGTCTCTCGCTGCTTTCCCCTCCAGGCTCACCTTCTCTTTCAGCTTCGAGCTGCTCCGTGGGCCAAGCCTCTTGTGGGGCTCATTGCTTCGGCTTCTCCGCTGATTCCAGCCTCCAGCCTCTCTCTCAGCCTCTTGGGGTTTCTCTAGCTTTCTGCAGCTGTAGGTGATCCTGGAGTCCTCTCTCACATGGCAGGGTAAAATGGCAGCTGTCTTTCTCTGTGTTTCTGCTTTCAGCTCTCCATTCATATAAGACTCCAGCAAGAGGGCCGAGACCCACCCTGGGTCTCACTGAAGTACTCCAGTCAAACACCCTCAACTGAATTCACTCGAGTCAAAGGGTCCCGCACCCACAGGAATGGATTAACTCCCAGAACATGATCTTTTCTGGAGTCATAAAAAAAAGCTTCAAACTCACATTTGCCAAAAGGTGGTGCTTTTTGTAAAGCTTCTCACCATCAAGCCCCTCTCCAGCTTACACCCTGTCCTATCTTCTGGGCTTCTGGCCCTGATGTTGAAACTCAACTATTCTCTGAATTCTTGTTTTAGACCAGATGACAGATTGAGGGTTTTGGGTACTGGAGGTTAGTATTAGAGGCTGGAGGGATATTACTGAGCCTCCCCCCACCACAAATGCATTTATAAGCAGCATTTTAATAAAATTCTTCTTCTATGCAATTTATATCTATGCCCTAATCTAATTGGATTAAACTGGATATGACAAAGTGATATTTGTTTATTAGCCTCTGGGCTTAAATTGGAAGGCACTACCAAACAGATCCTTTTTGAGAAATGATGGCTAAAACACATGTGAGTGCTAAATTAATGGTATCAAATACAAATACTCCAAATTATCAGAACTAGTGCTAAAAGTACTAATGACACCCCAAACTTTTCATATCAGAAGAATAAAAAGAAACATGGCTCTGAAAATTGTCCAAATCACCCAAGGATTCTTGATTTTTCTTCGAAGTGCATCAAATTTTATACTCTTCTCAGATTTTTGCTCAAGTTTTGATGCATTAAATTGCACCCAGGCCATATTTCTATGGCAAGGACTTAAGTCCAGAAAGAATTATGATAGTAGCTGTTCATTCCTTATATCAAAGTTTCCTATATCCACCCTGCTTTCCTTTTTCTTATGTTACAAGGAAGAGAGATGGTCTCATATTGGCATAATCCTTACATTAAACCCACAACTCAGCTTCTCAATGCAGACCTTAAATCCAAGAAGAGCTGACAGGCCCCTATTTTATGACCTAAGAGTTATAAGGCACTTTTTGCATTATAGTGTTTCCCCAATGGAACTTCATGCCTTCATGGGTGATGCTCTCACCATTAGAAAGTCACTCCTTTGTTTATACTATATAATTTGGGATAAATAATTTTTATCTTTAGAAGTCTGTTGAAGGTCAGTACTGCATAGAGTGCTACACATGATTAATGCATTATTAGACATTTGTATCTTAGCATAGATTAGTACATAAAATTGATTTCTTATTTAGACTTTAATTGAAACCAGGGTTCTAAGATAATGGGGCATAAGACATGAAAACCGATGAGAAGTTCAGAAGATCGGAGAGAGTTAAATGTCTAGCATATTGGACTAGAGTAGACAGGATTACATGGAGAATGGTAATGAAAGTTTTCACAGTCATGAGGAAACATCACCTGAAAGAAGGAGAGAGGATCAGGATGATGAAAGGAAGATGGGATGTAGGAAGATGTTGTAAGAAACTTCATTTAGTGCTCCACGGTTTCTTAATTCTCTCCCATCCATCATTAATATTGAGCAAAATGCTTCTTTTTACTTAAAATTACTGTATTACCAGAGGACCTGGAGAAAAACAGAAGCACAATTAAAATTGGAAAATAGAGAGTTTAATTAAAACTACGTTTTACAAAGGAACGTGCAGATTTTGAAGCAGAAAGGCATGGAACAGTATCTTGATACCAGCAAGAGAAAGGAGCCGTTAACAGCCCTAGGCCTGAAAAAGGCAAGGGAAGGTAGAAAGCAGAATCCAGATAGAAAGCTGCATGTCGAGGTTCCTTGAGTGGAGCTATGGCATGTGGTAGAAGGACCTAGCAGAGAGAAAGGTGGATACTAAATACTTGACCTTGAACTCCTCCCAGCCTCTAACTTGCTGCCAATGCTTTTAATGGCCAAACACAACAGGAAGTCCAAAGGCAAGGGAGACACACCCATTCTCAACAAGACAAAGAAGACGTTTTTACAGTCACCTCTTTGTGGAGAAGTATATTTTAGTAAACTAATCTTCAGTTCAAAGTGAGCAAATTCTCTCGTTAGCCTCTCCTTATCATTAGGCAAGACTTCAGACCAAGAGAGCATTTGTCCAGATGCCAAACTCTGGGTTTAAAATAACGCATCCTATTGGAACCAATGGCGTACAGATTTAAAGTGCCCCTAACTTATAACAGATTTTCATTAGTTGTTTCAACTGTATTCAATCAACTGTACCCAAGCAACTGAACTAAACTATTCCTAAGCAAAAGCCAAAAAAATGACGGGCCCATGAAAAAATTATTTTTAGATGCTGGAAACATGTGTCTTGGTATCATACTCTCTAGTTACTTGAAAATGTTGCGCACACAGACATAGGCTCGTGAACAGACAGAGGATGCACACAAACATCCCCCATGCACAAACACAGGGGCCTATAGCCAGCAAGCTAATTGGAATGCAATAGCTACACAGTTTATAATTAAGTTCTTTTTTTTTTTTTTAAATAAAGAAACAGTACTATTGCCATACTGAAACAGATGAATAATTGTGATGTCAGATCTATGCCAAAAATACACGAGTGATGCCGTACTGAAATGAGATTCCAAGTTAAGTGCAAGGTAAGATGTGTTTCTATAACCACTAACAAATAAAGGGGTATAATGTAGAACTTAGAGGTCCTCGAGGCCCTACGTGTTAACATTCATACAGTGTATTAGGAAAGATTCACTGTGTTTCAAAGTTCCAAGTCTGAGTTCCACTGTTTTTTCAATTCCAACTCCATTTTTCATACATCAAATGTATACACTAGTTAAAACTTCCAAGAATATAGCCAGGGTTTTTTTCTTGATTTCTTTTACTCATTTAGCAAATACTTTTTTAAAAAAACCAATGAACATGTAATAGAAAAAATAAAGCCAAGGCAGTGATAGATGATGAGTATGACTTCTTTCCTAAAAAAAAAATGTTGCTTTCGTTCCTGGAATGAAGAAAAGAAAGCAACTCTCCAATAAGACGAGCCCTTCAAAAGTTCAGAGATGGGGAGCCTGTGTAGCTCAGTGGTTGAGTGTCAGCTTCCCACATGTGAGGCCCCTGGTTCAATCCCTGGCCCTTGTACCTCTAAAAGGAAAAAGTTCACAGAAACTTACTGCAACAACTGTCTTTGAAGCCAAAAAGTTGAAGGCACCAGAAGCTTTGTAGCTGTTATGTTCTGAGCACTGGTATTCTAACAATCTAGTCTAAGAGTTAATGAGTCCCTGTCTGTATATTTGCCTTGGCTTACTGATGTCATGGCAAAGATAGGAACTTTTTTTATCAACTGAATAGTTATTATTTCCTGTAATGCAATATTCTCAATGAAGAATGAGTGGATGGTAATTGAAGATTAAAAAGGTCAGAGTTAAATATATTTCATTAAAACCTACTTTTTAAAAATGTCATGATTTAGGAATGACAAATCCCTACTTTTCCTCCAAGTGGTTGCCATTTACATCCAAGGCAGTATTCCTTCTGTATGTACCAGAATAACCAAATTATATGGGTGGTTATAATTGTGCCCAGTCTGATTGGTAAGTGATTGAGACATGTCAGCCATTATATTGCACCCATTTTGTGTTAAATAACTAAAAAATCCCATACCATCATAAATACAATCATAAATAAAATCACATACCATCATAAGTAAAAGAAAGGTTGCTCTCTTTTCCTATCTCCTCTCACTCCATGGCACACTTTATGGAAATGATATCCTACAGGATATCTCTGATCTAAATTATGATGAGCAAATTTTTACATGATTTTTCTCTTTCAAGAATCACTTTTTAGTTTTGTATTAGGTTTCATAAGTATATTAATAATTATTTAGATAGTAAGTATGTTTTCTGGTCTTGATGTCAACCAAATCTTTTAAATTCTTAATCTTCTCCTTTCTTAAGTTTTGTATTATTGTTTGTGTTGATTTATTTCTTGATTCAGGAAGGGTATGTGGGTGGTATATAAGGAAAGATCCAGATTTGGGGATTTTGGAAGGCCTGAAAAATATACAATTTTAGGGACCCTCTTGAAGGAAAATAATACACAATTGTGTATATCCAATAGGTACGTACCTTGCACTATATGTAAATTATACCTTGATTTTTAAAAATTAGGCATGAAAGTGAATTTTTATGTGGAAAGAGAAAATAACTAATAAATTACAAAACGTTAAAATATCAACAAATACCACAAATGTCACAAAATCCAGAAACTAACATCATAGTTATATTAATTAACTGCCTGATATACCTCTGTAACACATATTTTCCTACATTTACTGGTTGCATCCTCTTTAATTACCACTTCAAGTGAACATTTTGTAATATCATTCATTACAAAGAGAAGCGTAAAAGAATTCCTCTAACACAGTTGATCAAAATTTGTTTCTTATTGATAGTTTTAAAAATGACCTTCAATTTCACAACTTGCTACTGGTAGTATGACATAATTCTTTTGGATTCTTGTCAGATATGAGGAAACCACACTCTAGTTTCTTCCCTGTAAAACTGTAATATTTGAAATATTTGAAATATTTGCAGATTCACTTCAGCTTTGTACATTTCAAACACTGCTTCTCTTCCACCACCCCCTCACCTCTAGGACTAGATGTCCTTCCAATGGAGATACGATTTCTGTCTCTGCAACTTCATGTCATGACACATTTGACTATCTGCTTATAGAACTTCCTCTGTCTTCAAAATTCAGAAATTTGAATTATATTCATGACCATGTGTAGGGTTTTTTAATTAATTTTCCTGATATTTTGCTAGCCCTTTTGTTACAAAGAACCAGTGCATTTTTTGTTTTGTTTTTTCCTCAGTTCTGTTTGTTTCTATCATCACCTTCTTAATGTCCTCATTCTTATACTGAATTAGCCAAACCTGTCTTCCAGGTCTGTTGTCTCTTCTCTTCTCCTAGTTATTTCTTTATTCTTTTCCGAGTGCTGGGAGGATTTCCTGAGTTGTCTTCCAATTGATTGATATTTTCTGCCATTTAAACCTGTTAGTCACTGCTTCCATTGCATTTTAAAAATAGTGACATAATTTTGTCTCTCAGGAATGTTTCCTGACCTCACAACTTGATATAAATTGAGTGTCCTCACAATTTTTACTAATAAAAATGCATTTCATATTCTATCAGAGATTGTATGATTACATGAACAAGTCTTTCAGAGTTAGGAGAAAGCAGTAGAGTAAAACATAGACTTTTGTTACTGTTGCTTTATTTGGCTACATTAGAGGACCAACCTTCCAAGGGAAATGGTGTGCTCAATATTTGGAGGCATCACTCCCTTTTTTTTCTTTTTAAGATTTATTTTATTTATTTATCTACCCCCCTGGAGGCATCACTCTTAAGCTGAAGTCTCTTCTCTTTGGAACTGTGGCAGCCTCCCATTGCCCCATTCCCTAACTGGCCATGCTCTCTTTGTTAGGAGCTAGCTATGAGAGAGCCCCTCCTGCATTGAACACACCATGCCAGAAAAGGGCAATTTGGAATGACAGCCATTTCCTAGTGCTGGGAGTCACAAGAGCATAAATCTCTGGGGCCTTAGCTTAATTTACATGTGCAGCCCAGTGCTTACCTTTGCCTTCAACTCCTGCCCCAGCAGACTTGGGATGGTCAATTACTCCAGTATAATTTAACAAAATAAACATGACAGAAAGAAAGTTCAACATGCACAAGTTATAACAAATCAATATTTTAACGATTTAAACATTTAAAATATGAATGTTTAATATTTTAATGATTTAAACATTTAAACATTTAAAATATGAATGTTTAATATTTTAACAATTTAAACACTTAATGTCTAAGTGAGGTTGAGTTTGATAGTGAGCCTAGCTATATTGACTGTCATTTAGACTCTGTTGGCTATTCTAGGCAGTATTACATGGCTCAAAGAGAAGAACTGAATTCAAATCCTAGCTTGGTTACTTACTTATTAGCTGTTACTTATTAGCTTATTAGCAAATTGCCTAATTCTCCAGAACCTCAATTCTTTATCTGTAAAATATTAATTCCTGCTTCAACATTTAGGTAAAACAACAAAATGGGATAATGTATGAAAAATGCTTTGTGCTTAGGAAGTCTTCTATAAATGGTAGTTATTTTTTAAAAATGAAAAACTATTATTGTAAACCAAAAGGGAAAAGCTTATTTACATCCTGAAATTCTGCTGGTAAAATTTTTTAAATGTTTTTCCTGTGGGGAGCAGGTCCTTTTATCTAGGTAGAGCCTTCAAAATTTTCATTAGAGATGTTGCAATGACAGATACAGACCATTATATATTTTGTTATAACTTACAAAATTGTGCAGGAGAGAGTTTAAACTATAATGTAAACTATAATCCACATGTAGTGGCAATGCTCCAATATGTGCTTATCAATTGTGTCAAATGTACCCCACTAATGAAGGATGTTGTTAATGTGGGAAAGTGTGGAATGTAGAAATGTGAAATATGCCTCTGAGGTAACAGATGTAGATCATGGGACTATTAGCCTTGAATTTTAACCAGTGATACATATCACATATTCACGTGTGTTCAAGTTTCTCTGAGATAGCCATTTTGGAATGGCTAAGTGTAGGTACATGATCAGATCTTTTCTTAATTGTATTTTATACTTCTATTTTTAACTGGCTTTGTTTTTATATAAGAAATACATTGATTTCTGTGTAATTATTTTTAACTGGCTAACAGAACAAATTGTAATAGCATAACCATTTTTCAGTGGATATTTTTAAGTTTTTATAAGCTATCTTTACAAATAATTATAATTTTGTCTTAACAGTAATGGCTTTATTATTCCATTGTTTAACGTGATGTTGAGTGTGTGCTTCAGACAGGCATTCTTTATCACGCTGAGAAAGTCTCAAGAGTTTAGGTTTTTTGTTTTTAATGAATTTATCATTAATGCATTTTCAAAGGCTATTGGCACTTCAGTGCCATATAGTTTATCTTCCTTAATTTAAAGAAAAATGTTAAATGTTAGCTCATCTATAAATTATCTGGGTCCAACACCTTCTGTGGAAGTCTATTTTCTGAGAAACAATATTTACTTTTTACAATTGCACAATAAATACAAGTCCATCTATGTTCCTTTTGTCAAAAAAAGTTAAAAGTACAGATCATCAAAAAGATTATAAAATCATCCCTAATATCACCTTCTAGAGATGGCCACTATTAGCATTTCGTGTATATTTTTCTAATATTTATCTTCCTATCATTGACAACCATCACCCCTCTACCTGTCTCACTCACAAACAGAGCATTTATTTTTCTATTTTGTTATCTGGTTTATCTTTTCATTTAGCAATCTATCATGAAAATCTGTCCATGTCAATTAATGTTCCTAATAATACCTTTTTTAATGGCTGAAGTTTTTTCATGATTAGGAGGCACTATAATTTATTTAATCAGTTGTAGAGTTTTTAAACTTTATGATCTTTTCTTTTATAATCACTGTCTCTCAAGAACATTTTTCTCAGAATGGTCACCTTATTTTAACTGCTGAGCATTTATTCACACTGTGATTCATTTTTGTTTATCCATTCTTCAGAAGCAGGGAGACACTTATCCATTTTTGTGGGTAGGATATTGTAGTCAGAAATTGCAAGTGTACCTGTTCATATCTTTGATCAAAGAAACTGGGTAAATGAATTCCAACAAGTAAAAGTAAAAGTGTAGAAGAAAGCTAAAGGAAATACTTTCTGAGTTAAGGAATCCTTATTTTTTGAAAATTAGCTTTTTCAATATTTAAGCATATTATTTTAGCCTTTTTCACAGGAAAAAACCATAATGCTTCTGATTCAAGATGGCAATTTGAGCACATATGAATTTTCTTTAGCTTTCTTCTACACTCTTCCTCTTACCTACGGGAATTTATTACATGTTAACAAGTTCTATTCCTTTTGTTGGTCTGAAAGATAGATAGAGACTCAAGATAAACTGAAAGCTCAAGGTAAACAGAGACGGTGGTCTTTGTATCCCTAGCCCTTCACATAAAATGGGTGCTTAATAAATGTTCTTCAATTAATTGGAGGAATAGTTGTGCAGACAACTGCTTTTTTAATTTTTATTTTATTTATTTATTTATTTTAGCATTGGGTAATATGTGGAGTCCATGTCAACTCTAGGAAAGCTTGGAGCAGAATGACCACATGATGCAATGCTACTAATGTCTTCTCCACGGTGAGAGGAAAAAGTAATATTCTGTGATTGGATAGGCAGGGAGCGAATAGCATAAACCCAACCAGGGACTCAGAGTCATAATAATAAAATATTTCACAGCAGATTTCATAAAAATCAGAATAGAGCACATTTTACCTTTTCCTCTCTTTGAAATGTAGAAAAGGCTGTGCAATGGAAGGGATGCGGTGGGAAGGAATTATTCTAAGATGATTTACTTTCCCAAAATCTATGAGAAACATATTTTGGAATTCTAACTAGAAGACTTGAGGTTCTTAGATTTGAAGCTATATGACTTCAGGAAATTGATACTCAGCCAGGAATTTAAAGATTGCTTTCTTTATTAGGTAAGAGCATAATTTCAGAATTTATTAATGCTTTTGGAATGTGAATCTCTTTATAAAAATCTAAAATGTGAAATCTTTTCTTTCCTATTTGAAATCATTTATACTGTAGGGGTATACTTTGTAGATGAGATTGCTAATATTCATAGACCCAGTCTAAAAAAAAAAATCAATAAAAAGTACTGCCAATTGTCTTACATTTGAAAGGGCTGACAGTGTAGAATGAAATTTTTTATTATAAGGAAGAAAAATGTCATCCTTACCATGCATAATTCAACAACAAAAAAAATTTTTTTAAGCTGTTCAGAAGAAAATAACTAAGAGTGACATGATGCAGAAGGATATGATATGATAGGATATCCTACAGTTCTGGGAGTCAGAAGTCCAAAATGGGTCTCACTGAGCAAAAATCAATGTGTATTGTGTATTGTGTATTGTGTTCCTTCTAGAAGCTCTAAGGGAGAATGTGTCGCCTTGCCTTTTCCAGCTTCTAGAGCAGGGGTTCTTAACCTTTTTTGTTCCATGGACCACTTTCCCAGTCAAGTGAAATGAATACTACTGTAATTTCCTTCACTTATTATTCACATTAATAAGTGAAGGAAATGTTAGATTTCAGTTAGGGTCAGATGAAATAAAGATAGTAAGTTGGTTTTTTTCAACTCAAGTTCACAGACTCCCTGAAATCTTTCCATGGACCCCTTGGGTGTCTGTGGACCCTTGGTTAAGAATCCCTGTGAGGCTGCCCACATTCCTTGGCTCCTTCCGGCAGTCACATCACTCTGATATCATATATCCTTCTCTGACTTCCTATTATTATAAGGATACTTGTGATTATATTGGCCTCACCTGGACAATCCAGGATCATCTCCCCATCTCAAAATCCTTAACTTAATCACATCTACAAGATCCCTTTTGCCACATAGGGTAATATATCCACAGGTTTTAGGGATTAGGACATGGACATCTTGGCTGACCATTATTCTATCTAGTATGGGGGAAATTGCTATTTTAATTAGGGTCAACATGATGGGCTCACTGAGAAGGTAATGTTACACTTAAGCAAAGACTTGAAAGAGGTGATAGAGCAAGGCAAGAAGACCTCTGGAAGAAGAGCTTTCCAGCCATAGAAAACAGCCTCTGAGCAATACAAAGGCTCTGAGACAAGAGCAGAGCTGGCACATTTGAAGAACAGTGAGGAAGCCAGTGTGATGGGAAGAGTAGGAGGGAGCATAGAGAGGTAGCGTGGGTAGGAGGAGAGCAGACGAGCAGATGACGTATGACCTGAAGGTCACAGTGAAGAATTTGCCCTTTTATCCTGAGTGGACCAGGGAACCTTTGGAGGTTTCTGAGCAAAGGAGTGACATCATCTGATTTATCTTTTAAATAACCAGTCTAGGAAGTGGGAGTGGCTCAGTCGATAGAGCCCCCGTTTACCATGTGTGAGGCCCCGGGTTCGCTTCCCGGGGTCTCCTTGTGAGGGCAGGCTGGCCCGCGCAGTGCGAGGGGCTGATGCAGCAGGACCTCACAGCAAGGGGGAGATAAGCAGACACGGAGAAGACACACAGCGAATGGACACAGCAAGCACAAGCAGCAAGGGGGGGATAAAAAAATAAATAAATAAATCTTTAAAAAAAAAAAAAAATAGCCAGTCTAGTGAATGTGTTGCAGATAGACTTTAGGTGGGAAAGAATCACATAATGGAGGGAAGAGGGAGTCTGGGTAGGAAGCACTATGGTAATCCTGGTGGAATATGGCAGAACAGAGTCTGGGGATGGGGAATGACTTGGGTTTCTTCTGTTAACTGACATAAATAGGACAGAGTGAGATTAGTCTTGATGGTCTCCAGTCTGATCATGGAGGTGAGGCCTAAATATTGAGGGCAGTGAAAGAAAAGGATGAGGGTGGGGCTCTCTTCCCTCCTTCAGATGGAGCCAGGGAGATGGGGATGAGAAGCAGTCTTATCCTGAGGTTACAGAGCCTGGCCCCGAAAGGTAAAATTTCCTGGCTCTCCAGACCAAGGGACAGTCAGTTGTTCCCCCAACACACACATGGCACAAAGTCCAGTCATGAGCAAGAGCCATCATCATCTGTCCCAACCTCCATCCTTTCCCTTCTTCCCTAACTCCCCACCTTTTGGCTCTGCACCTCGTATAAGATGTTTGACTCTGAGTCCACTGATGGGGTGTGGAAGAAGTATCTATTTATTCCATTTAAATCAACTTCGAATCAGCTCCAAGCTCTTACCTGGCAGGGATGGTGGGAAATCCAGAAAAGATTCTCCAAATGGGACATCTTTTCCCCAGTAGGCACAACTGATCCAAGAATTCAATGAAGGGAAAAAGTCTTTACAGACCTTTCAACAATGATAAACAAAGCAATATTTTTCTGCTTTTAAACCCAGACAACTGAGTTCCCAGGTACTACAGAGCACCTAGGAGGCTTTAGATTGAAAGTATTTACTTCAGGCCTAACTAGGTAGGGTGTCCCTCTAAATTCATGGGGAGAGGGACTATGAACAGATAAAACTTAAATTTATGTGACTGGTCCATAGACTCAAGAATTATTCACAAAGCCCCCACCTTTCCAAAAATATGACCATAGTTTGGCTTTGGATTGGAAGTGTTAGTTCTCTAAGGAGACAGATTTCTTGGACTTCAGGAACACACACAGCTGCTCCCAGAAACGGCAATCAGTATGTCATTAGAGAGAACCCACCCTCATTGCAGACACACAGTGCCCAAAAAACAGAGCTCAAGGAGAAATGGCAATTACAAAGTTTCCAACATGAGGAGAAGGAAGAAATCCATCTTAAATAAGAACCGCCATTGTTGCCAATTTCTAAACGGTGAAGCACGGCACCAATCTCTCAAATGCCACTCTCTAAGAGTCAAGACATTGGGCAGAAATGGATTTTTCTTAGAAATTATAGTAAATAATAAAGTGCCAAAATTAACTTATTTGTAAGAGTTTTCTCCCAATTGAGTTTAAGTTTACAGGTCATGATTCCAAGCAACCGACATCAACTGACACGTTGGTGAGGTTAAAACCAAGATTTTCTTCTACCCTCCTTTCTTCAGACCCCTCCAGGTTTCTACAGTGGTCTTCAGTTAGCACTAAGTACTCTGTTAGTACATAATTTTGCTGAGATGACTGCCCTAGGAGTTTGACTGCTATCTTGTTTTCTTAAAAATAATGGGCATGAGGCCAGTACTCTGATAATCTTGTATGTCCTATTAATTCTTTGGGCTCTTTAGAAAGTGAGGCACATCAGAGATTTGGCATTGAACTAATAAAACTTGTGAGATCCTGAAGGAACCAAACCCTTTCCTGAAAAAACCACCCTGGCTATATATGCTCAAAGAAAATCACCTCTACCAAGGAAACCCCACATGCTGAGACTAATAATAAACTGAATTGCAAATTGGAGAGAATGGCTTTTGGACTTTAATTTTAACATAAAAATGTTGAACTTTGGGCTTTTAGCTCATAAGGATAATGACATTTGGGTAGAGAATTTAATTCCTCCATACTCTAATGTTTGTAGTCTTTAATTTTTTAATATATATTTTTATTAGAGAAGTTATAAACTTACAAAACAATCATGTATAATGTGCAGAATTCCCATACAACACCTCTCCACCAACATCTTACATTGTTGTGGAACATTTGTTACAGATTATGTGAGAACATCATCAGACTATTATCACTAAGTAGGATCTATACCATACATTTGGTATAGTTTTTTCATACCCCCACTATTACTAACACAGTACCTTCTTTGACATTGATGTAAGAATATTACCACATTTCTTTTAACTATAGTCCATAAATTACATTGTGTTTTCCCCATGCATATCCATATTTTTACCACCTTGTAATAGTGATGTACATTTGTTTTAGTTCATAGAAGAACATTCTTGTATTTGTACTATTAACCACAATCCCCATTCACTTCTGGGTTCACTATGTTATTCAGTCCCTGGATTATTATCTAGCTTTCTTTCAATTTACATTTACATCCCTCAACTACCCCTTTCAGCCACAATCCCATATATAAACCAGCTGCATTAGTTCAACCCACTATAATGTGTTACCATCAACTCTATTTACACACTTTTATAGTCAAGCTAATTAAAAATTCTACATACATTAAGCATCAGTACCCCTTCTCAGCCCTCATCACATCTCCTAGTAACCTATAGTCTAGGTTTTAACTCCATGTCTTTATTCTTATTTAGTTCATATTTGTGAGACCATATGATATTTATCCTTTTGTATCTGGCTTATTTCACTCAGCATAATATCATAAAGGTTCATCCATGTTATCATATGCATCCCAATTTCATTTCTTCTTACAGCAGCATGGTATTCCATCATATGTATATACCACATTTTGTTTATCCATTCATTGGTTGATGGACACTTGGGTTGTTTCCATCTTTTGACAATTGTGAATAATGCTGCTATGAACATCGGTATGCAAATGTCTGTTTACATCACTGTTTTCTGTTCTTCTGGTTATATTCCTAGTAGAGGGATTGCTGGATCATACAACAGTCCTATATTTAGCTCCCTGAGGAAGTGCCAAACTGTCTTCCACAGGGACTGTACCATATTACATGCCCAACAGTGAAGGAGTGTTCCTACTTCTCCATATTCACACCAGCACTTGTAGTTTTCTGTTTTGTTTTTTTTTTTTAATAATGGCCATTCTATGAGGTGTGAGATGATCTCTCATTGTACTTTTGATTTGCATTTCCCTAATAGCTAGTGATAATGAAAATTTTTTCATGTGCTTTTTTTGTCAATTGTATTTCTTCTTTGGAGAAATGTCTATTTAAATCTTTTTCCCATCTTAAAATTGTATTGCTTGCTCTTTTATTGTTGAGTTGTATGATCTCTTTATATAACATGAAAATCAAACCTTTGTCAGTTTTGTGGTTTGCAAATGTTTTCTCCAATTGAGTGGGCTGCCTTTTCACCTTCTTGACAAAGTCCTTTGAATCACAAAAGTGTTTAAGTTTGAGGAAGTCCCATTTATCCATTTTTTCTTTTGTACTCATGTGTTTTTTTTTTTGGTGTAAGGTTTAAGAATCTACCAGGGGACAGATGTGGCTCGGGTGGTTGGGTGTCCATGTCCCATATGGAGGGACCTGGGTTTGATCCCTGGGACCTCTGGGTAAAAAGAATCGATCACCTATCACCAGGTCTTGAAAATGCTTCCCTACATTTTCTTCTAGGAGTTTTATGGTTCTAGCTTTTATATTTAGGTCCTTGTTTGATTTTTAGTTAATTTTTGTATAAGGTGTGAGATAGGGGCCCTCTTTCTTTCTTTTGGTTATGGATATCCAGTTCTCCCAGCACCATTTGTTGAATGGACTGTTCTGCCCCACCTGGGTGGGCTTGACAGCCTTGTCAAAAATCACCGGACCATAGATGTGAGGGTCTGTTTCTGAACCATCAATTCACTTCCATGAGTCTATATGTCTATCTTTATGCCAGTACCATGCTGTTTTTACCATTATAGCTAGGTAATATGATTTAATGTGTGAAAGTGAGAATCCTCCAGTTTCGTTCTCCTTTTTAATAGTTTCTGGCTATTTGGGGCCCCTTATCCTTCCAAATAAATTTGATAATTGGGTTTTTCATTTCTTTAAAAAAAGGCTGTTGGATTTTTCTCAAGATTGCATTGAATCTGTATACCAGTTTGGGTAGAATTGACACCTTAATGATATTTAGTCTTCCCATCCATGAATATGGAATATTCTTCCATTTATTTAGGTCTTCTTTGATTTCTTTCAGCAGTGCATTGCAGTTTTTTAAAATATAGTTGCTTTGTATCCTTGGTTAAGTTTATTACTAAATATTTGGATTCTTTTTGTTGCTATTGTAAATGGAATTTTTTCTTGACTTCCTCCTCAGATTACTCATTACTACTGTATAGAAACATTACTGGTTTTTGTGTATTAATTTTGTATCTTGCCACCCTGCTGAATTCGTTAATCAGCTTTAGTAACTTTGTTGTATATTTTGGGGGGCTTTCTAGGTATAGGATCGATATCTGCAAATAGTGAAAGTTTTACTTCTTCCTTTTCAATTTGGATGCCTTCTATTTCTTCTTTTTTCCTGATTGCTCTAGCTAGTACCTCTAGCTCTATATTGGCAAACAGTGGTAACAGTGGGTATCCTTGTTTTGTTCCCAATCTCAACAGGAAAGCTTTCAGTCTTTCACCATTGAGTACAATGTTAGCTGTTTGTTTTCCTCATATATGCACTTTACCAAGTTGAGAAAATTTCCTTCAATTCCTATCTTTCAGAGTATTTTTATCAAGAAAGGATGCTGGATTTGTCAAATACCTTTTGTGCATCAATTGAGATGATCATGTGGTTTTTCTCATTTGATATATTAATGTGGTGTATTATGCTGACTGATTTTCTTGTGTTGAACCACCTTTACATGTGCGGTATAAAACCAACTTGATTATGAAGAATAATTATTTTAATCAGCTGTTGGATTCAATTAGTGAGTATTTCTTTGAGGATTTTTGTATCTGTATTCATTAGGGAAATGGATGTGTAATTTTCTTTTTTTTTTTTTTATGTTATCTTTATCTGGCTTTGGTATTAGGGTGATATTGGCTTTATAGAATGAGTTTGATGACATTCCTTCTTGTTCAATATTTTGGAATAGTTTGGGTAAGATTGGTATTAAATCTTCTTTGAATGCTTGGCAGAATTAACCTGTAAAGCCATCTGGTTCTGGGCTTTTCATTTTGGGAAGTTGTTTGATAACTGTTTCAATCTCTTTGCTAGTAATTTGTTTGTTGAGGTCTTCTATTTCTTCTAGGGTCAGTGTAGGTTGTTCATATGTTCCTAGGAATTTTTCCATTTCATCTACATTGTCTAGTTTGTTGGTGTACCATTGTTCATAGTATCTTCTTATGATCTCTTTTATTTCTGTGGGGTCAGCAGTAATATCCCCATTTTCATTTCTGATTTTATTTATTTACATCTTCTCCCTTTTTCTCTTTGTCACTTCAGCTAAGTGTGGTCAATGTTAATCTTCTGGAAGAACCAACTTTTGGTTTTGTTAATTTTCTCTTTTTTTGTTGTTGTTGTTGTTCTCAATTTCATTTATTCCTGCTCTGATCTTTGTTATTTCATTCCTTCTGCTAGCTTTGAGAATAGTTTGCTGTTCTTTTTCTAGTTACTCCAGCTGTGTAGTTAGGTCATTAATTTTAGCTCTTTATTCTTTTTAAATGTAAGCATTAAGGGCTATAAATTTCCCTCTCAGCACTGCCTTCGCTACATCAGTACCTCTTCTTAACCCTCATCATATTTAACCTAATTTTCATTCATCTTGAGATATTTATTGATTTCTCTTGCAATTTCTTCTTTGGCCTACTGATTATTTAAGAGTGTGTTGTTTAATCTCCATATATTTGTGAATTTTCCCTTTTTCTGCCTGGTGTTGATTTCTAGCTCTATTACATTATGATCAGAGAAAGTGCTAGGTATAATATTGATCTTGTTCAATTTATTGAGATCTACTTTGTGACCCAATATATGGTCTATCCTGCTGAAAGATCCATGAGTAATTGAGAAGAATGTATATCCTACTGTTTTGGAGTACAATGTTCTGTATATGTCTATTAGGTTTAGTCCATTTATCATATTACTCAAACTCTCTGTTCCTTTATTGATTCTCTGCTAAGATGTTCTATCCAATGATGAGAGTGGTATAGAAAGGAGACATCTATTTTTCTCTTCAGTTTTGCCAGTATTTGCCTCATGTAACTTGGGGCCTCCTGGGTAGGTACATATACATTTATAATTGTTATTTCATCTTGGTGAATTGCCCTTTTTATAAATATATAATGTCCTTCCTTGTCGCTAATAACAGCTTTGCTTTTAAAGTCTATTTCATCTGATATAAGTATAGCTACTCAAGCCTTTTATTTTATTCTTAATTTTTTTGTTACTGCATGCATGGAATATCTTTTTCCAGCCTTTTACTTTAAATCTATTTGTATCCTTGGGCCTGAGGTGAGTTTTTTATGGAGAGCATAGAGATGGCTCATATTTTCTTATCCATTCTGCCAGTCTGTGTCTTTTGATTGGAGAGTTTAATCCATTAACATTCAATGTTATTACTGTAAAGGCAGTTCTTACTTCACCCATTTTGACCTTTGTGTTTTACCTGTAGTATCTTATTTTCACCACTCTTTTCACACTTTTAATTACTTTTACTGATATAATCTTCATTTCTAGACTCTCTTCAAAGTCTTTTTCTTCTGTCCATTCTTTTCAGGCTGTAGCATTCCCTTTAGTATATCCTGCAAAGCTAGTCTCTTTTTTACAAACTCTTTCAGTTTCTGTTTATCTGTGAATATTCTAAACTTGTCCTCATTTTTGAAAGACAATCTTGCCAGATATAAGATTCTTGGCTGGCACTTTTTCTTTTTCAGTATCTTAAATATATCATATTTAATCATGGAGGCCTTCTTGTCTCCATGATTTCTGGTGAGAAATCGGCACTTAATCTTATTGCGCACCCCTTGTATATGATGCATCAATTTTCTCTTACTGCTCTCAGGATTCTCTCTTTATTTTTGAGATTTGACATTGTTATTAGTATGACTCAGAGTAGGTCTTTTTGGATTTATTCAGATAGGAGTACGTTATGCTTCTTGGACTTGGATATCTCTGTCCTTCAATAGGGTTGGGAAATATTCTATTATTATAATATTATAATAATATTGTATTATTATTTCCTCAAATATTCCTTCTTCCCTATTTCCCTTCTCTTTTCCTTCGGTGGCACCCATGACATATATCACATCTCTTGCCATCATTTTATTTCCTGAGACCCTGGCTCAATTTTCTCCATTCTTTTCTTTATCTGTTCTTTTGAATGTTCACTTTCAGAGGTCATGTCTTCAAACTCACAAAAATATGGAACACTTCATGAATTTGCATGTCATCCTTGCACAAGGGCCATGCTAATCTTCTCTGTATGCTCCAATTTTTATTATATGTGCTGCCAAAGCAAGCACTGTAGAGTTTAATTTTAATGCAAGTTGTGCTTATGGATGTTATAATTTTTTGTTAAAACTTTGATCATTGAAAGAGTCTTATGTTTAATATGAGATGTCTCCAAATTGTTGGGATTTTATTATTGGAATTTCTACACATTTCATTATTGGAGTTTATTTTTTATATCATTTGATCTCTGAAACACTATATTGAATTACTCTGGACATTACTTGTTTAGGAAATAGAATAGGAAGTGAATATTCAGCCTTGGATTCAAACTGGTCTTGGAGTTAGTTTAACTGATTTATTGCTCTGATACACTTTCTGGGTACCAAACCTACTCTGCCCACTGGATGTCCCCAGTGGAGCAGTTGTTGGTTTGGGGTTGGTCCCATAACAAAGGCACAGGACTGATTCCTGAGGGGGTGGAGGGAAGTTGTACTCTTGGTTGCCCATTGGTTTAATGGTTAACTCTGTAAGAGAACAAAGAGCCTGGAAATATTAAGTAGAAAATGTCTCTGCATCCTTGATATTTCCTTCCATGTGGGAGGAGTGACTTATCTAATTGGTAAATTTGAGAAGAATAAATTGGACACATTCATTAGGCCATCTGCTCTGTGAAGGCCTTTTGGGAGGCCTGGCCCAGTGCAGCAGGGCTGTGCCTAGTGACTGGTGGAAAATTCTGCCCAATCCTCATACTGTACCTATCAGGAAGCCTATCTGGCACTATTGCCAGCTGACACCCTTTAGTAATAAAGGTGATATTTTGGACCCTTATTATTTTTCTTACTTCTCATTTGGTTTAGAAGCTGGGTGGGAAAGACTGATGATATTTATTGAGTACCTGAAAGATCTCATCAATGGAGAAAGAGGCATTCATTCCACTGGGATTGCTAAATTAGTAGACTAGAAGCCTGGAGCTGCTAGTGGATATCTCATCACTATGTGTTTGAGGGGTGGGAAAGACTTCCTGGAAAGAAGCCAATGCCTAGGAAGTCAGAGCCAGCAGTATTGGAAAGAGACCAAGTCCTGATGACATATATTAAACATCTGCATCCCGCTGTTCTGAAGCCTGTGAAATTTTCACTCATAGAAGCCAATATATCCCTTTTTTTGCTCAGTTCAGTTAGGGTTGGATTTTGGGGCCTTGCAATTGGGTGGGGGTGGGATGAGGTAGATTGAATCATGTCCCCCAAAGACATGTTCAAGTCCTAACCCCTGGTTCTGTGGGTGTGAATCATTTGTAAATAGGACCTTCAAAGATCCTATTTGGGGAGGACAAATTGAATGAGGGAGGGCCTTAATCAATTAAGGCTGAAGTCCTTATCAGTAGAGGAAAATTGAACACAGTCAGTTAGGAAAGCCAGAGAAGGAGAAATCACCACGGAGCAGAGATGCATCTATAAACCAAGGAACCCCAAGGATTACCTGCAATCAGCACCAGAACGATACAGGTTCCCGGAGAAAGCATGGGCTGCGGACACCTTGATGTTGGACATCTAGCCCCCAAACTAGCCAATAAATTCTTATTGGAATAGAATGAAGCTTTCTCAAATAATGTCAGGGCTGCTTGGTGGGTAACTACATTATGTTGTACTTTGCTGTTTTGAGCTTTTGGTAACAAGTTAATGTTCTTCATTCTTCAATATGTATTTGATTTTAAAATATCTCATGACAATAAATTTAATAGTTTGCAAATGAAATTTTAGAATCAGTGGTACTTCTTATTTGGGCGTGGTTAATGCAAACTGAAAGAAATGTGAAAGAAGAATTAAATATGCTGTATTGAAGAAGGTGTCAGAAGAAAATGCACATTAATTAGAAAGTAAAAGCATTAAGAGTTAAAACTGATTCATGTTTGTCTCAGCATTTTAGGAGTACAAATATGCATGTTATCATAGAAGAATTTCCTAAAGACTTCCTTATCAAGACCAAATTGTAAAACAGCAAACATTGTTCTCAGGCAAAAGAAAACCCAGTGGAACATCAGGGGTTGGGAATTCTACTGGAAAGTTTTCCACTAGGCTCAGAGTCATGATGTCCTATTTCTGAAATGGGATACCCACTATGGTATATGATTTGGTGATCACAAGGAAAGAAGACAATAGGGTTTAAGACACCAAAGGAAATCTATACACAGACAACTAACTTAGCTGTGAAATTGGTTGCTTAATGGTTGGAATGTCTAGACTGAATCCACACATAATAACTCACAGGAACAGGAAGAATTCTCAAAAAATAGGGGTGAGAGATAGGTTACACTTATGCCTAAATTTATGAAAAGAAGCCATGTGTAAATTAGATAACTCTTAGACTTCATTGTTTTTTTATGTGTTTTTGTAGTACAATGGATTCTTTAGGCTATTTACACATTTTGAAACTACCTCTGAAAGTCATTGTCAAAACTGAATGGATTCAATTCATGAATTTTAACAGAACATTTTCATGCTATTTTTTTGGAGTGGATATGTGCAGTAAGAGATTTTTCATGGTAATGTTACCATCTCAATCTTGAAATAGACAAAATGGAAAATTAACCTTCTGAAATAAGACAAGTCAAGAAGAAAGTCAACTTTGATGAAAATTTCCTTATGAAAGGAACTGGAGAAAGGAAAAACAGAAAAGGAGCTTAATAAAATAACATGTTTTACACTAGAGAGAAAGTATAGCTAATTTGTGCTCCATCCATATCTACCAAATATTAATTGATAAAATACTTCAAATATTAACTTTAGAAATTAGGCTCCCAGGGTACATAGAAAAAACATTTTGATGTCTGTAAAAATGCAACAAAATATTCCACCAATTTTTAATGTTAGGTCTGTTTATGTCATTTGATATGTCATAATAAATATCTTTTAATAATGTTCATTCATAATGTTTCCACAGTAACTTTTTTCTATATGATGTGTTATTTTTTACAATTTTTATTCTTAATTACATTGAATATAATCTATTTAAAGAAAACATTTTGCATTTCTTTCCCCTCCAAAAATTTTTTTTAAAAAAAGAGTATCTATAGTTTTCCAACAGATCACAAAGGCTTCTCAGGCTGAACAGCTAATCACACTCCCAACAGGGATTCAGTAAGCATAAACACTGACCATTTCATTCTGTTTATTTATTCATGTAACAAATTTAATTGTCATTTCTGCGTGAATAAGTGTCACTTTCATTGTTATTTCTACACTATAGCATCAGCTATGGTTCTTTCATTGCAAGCAGCAGAAACCAACTTGACTATTGTAGGCAAAAAAGAAAGTATTAGAAAGATATCAGAGTGTTATAGAATGAACATGACACTAGAGAATTAGCCTGGGGTCTCCAAAGCAGCTTCTGAGACCAGGAATCAGAAAACACAACAGTGGTCCCCCAGCATCAGCAGTCTGGTGGGCATACTGCCCAGGCCCTCTTTTCCAAGGAGAAAGAAGTAATATCTGAATGGCAGATTGGAGAGCTATTAAAAAGGCTAAGGGGAGTAGATGTGGCTCAAGCAGTTGAGCGCCTACCTCCATCTGGGAGGTTTCGGGTTTTGTTCCCAGTGCTTCCTGGAAAAACAAAAACAAACAACAAGCAAAAACAAACAAAAAAACCAACTCAGAGAAGCCAGTGTGGCTCCATGGTTGACCGTGGGCTTCCCACTTACAAGGTCCTGGGTTCAATTCCCAGCCCCTGGTACAACAACAATGACAACAACAACAAAAAAGAATGTAAGGGTATTGGAAAGGCACAAAACAACAGTGTTCACTACACCTATCCAGAAAAATGAGCATGAAATCCCATGAACAGGAAATAACTGCCAACTTCTTTCAACCTAAAAGGGAAACAGCTTCCTTTTCTGCTGAACTGTAAGGGTTTCAAGCTGATTTATTTATAATTCAATTCACCTAATTTAGTGACAATATCTATCTGTCATACTGAGAAATTGAAACCCAGCTCTGTAGGAGAATAATGGATGGAGATGCCTGTCTTTTGGTAATAATTGTTCTATGATGATTGCTTTGCCTTGCAAACAGCCAGCTTCCTCCCTGGTATTATAATTCCTGTGCCATTTATATTGTGAATACTAACGAGTCAGAAATTCTTCCTGGTTTAAGTTGTAGAAAAGCTCCTGGACTTAAAGTTATGGTGGCAGAGAATAAAACATCATTGATAAGAGTTGCTATCAGTTTGGACCAAACAATTTTAGGCTCTGGTCTAATTGTAACAAATAACCACTTGCCTCTTCATGTTGCAGAGGTAAAAATTGGCAACCATGAGCAGGGGTGGTGAAGATTATATATTTGCTGTCAGTGAACTTTCTGGATGGTAGAATAGTAAATATGACTTATTTTCAAGTTTTATATTCAAACAATGACACTTCACAATTTTAATTTGGGAATTTGTTATTGGTGTAAATCTCTCATTTAGGCATCTCATTTACACCCAACAGTTTCAGCTGCCACCTCTACCACAGTGACACTTAGATGCTACCTCTGGTTCATACTCTTTGAGCTCCAGACCTAAAGCACTTGCAAGCAGACTTCTTAAAGGCACCTCAGGATCACTTCTTCCCCTTCCCAGACAAACTTTCCCCCTGTTTAAAACCCTCAAATGGCTCTCCATTGCCATTAGTATAAAGTCAAGGCTTCTTCATGTGACCTTGAAGACCTTAACAGTCCTGAATGTTTTGCCTACACCAACTTACCCTTACTTACCTCCCACTCACCTCTCAACCCTCTCCAGGCCAGCCTCTGCCTACCTCTTCATCATCCTCTCATGCCAACTGGGGTACCAAAGCCTAGAGCACTTTTGCAAATAGATTGCAGATATACCAAGACATTGAGCTCTTGGGGACAGCCAGAGGCTCAGGCTAGTCCCTTGCCCTCTGTGTGTCATGAAAATATCATTTTCTGAGTATGTCAAGATATGAAAAATTTGGGGAAACACTATTCTACTCCAGTCCTGTTGATGTCCTTTATTTACGCTAATGCATCAGGCTTCCTCCCCTTTCAAGCTTCTGTCCATGTTTTCACAGCCTGGGATACTCTTCCCCAACTCTTCACCCAGATTATCTTCTGCAACTCAACTTTTGCATCAGTTTTTCTAGGAGGGCCTTCCCTAACTACCTATACATGGTTAGCGCTCTCTATTACTCAGTTCTACAGAGAACTTTATTCCACCTTTTGAAATATTTGTGGTACTTAATTATTTTTTATCTATGTCTGACTCCCTAACTATATACTCAGTGGATCAAGGGCTCAGTTAGGTTCACTACTAAATCCCCAACAGTAAAAACAATACTGGCAGATAATAGACACTCAATAAATTTTCATGGCTGAGTGATTGTCGGCAATCTTCCTCCAGATTTCGATAAATAAAACTAACAGCAAGTACTATCTTATGAGTGTGCATGTGTACTTTTAAAATTGTTTTCGTAATTAAAATTCTCTCTTATTTAGAAATAAAGTGAAGAACTGAAAACAAAAATCACCAACTTGCTAAGGTGTCACAAGCCATACAAAGAACTCAGGTTTTCTGCCTTTCTTCTCTGTGAATTAGAAGTCTGGGAAAGCTTTAGGCACATCTCTAACTTTTTAAGGCTGAAATCCTCTATGGGAACTAGGATTCTTCTTCAGAAAACATGAGTAAATGCCACAGTCAGAGACAGACTTTTCAGGCAGCCTGATGTATTGGCCTGACCCATGACAGCAGGCACCACGTGCCCATGTCACTTCCTGCTGTTCTGTCTGAAATTTCAAACGTTACAAGAGATTTGATTATGAAAATTTTTTATTAACTGTCACCTATCCATTTTGTGTTCTGATGTAAAAATTCATCCAAAAAGATAAAGAAGAGTTTTAAAAATATACCATTGTGATGGTTAATCAGAAATGTTTTACAATTTTATGAAATTTAAGACTTTCTACTTTGACTTTTCTCTAATTATTCCATACCATTTACAGGTGTAACTTTAAATAAGGGGGGAGGGCAAGCTTCTAGTATGAAATACAAGGAGGCAAATGTAGCAGCCATGTGTAATCCTAATTTCTTTTCAATACCTCATGTGACATTTCTGATTATAAATTGATGGCAGGCAAGCATTGGTATGAAAAATTTGCTATTATGTAATGCAGACATATTATTCATAACAATATGCCAGATGGAAACTGTGAGCACTTCAACTGGAAAGTGAGTTATTTGGTCTTTCCATTTTGTGTAAATCTTCAAAGCATAAATTAAAAGCAGAAAATGTATTGTATGCCTCGACGATCTAAAAACCTCTACCATACTTTATAAATCTTTCAGCAGCGTGAAGGACAGCAAACTCAGCTGGCCAGAGACAGTCTTATCTATTCTTTAATGTTGTTGTTTCACTTTAGGATGACTGGGTTAAAGAAAAATGTACCCTGAAATGAGTATTTTCAGCTCTAAATATTCAACACGAACCCAGAGGCCAGACAAAGTTTATTTTCATTTCTGTTAGCAATGCCCTGGGTGGTGCATCATGGTGAAAGTTTTCTCATTCAGAAAATATTTCAGTCTTTCATGGTTTTAAAGTGTCTATATGAAAGAAAACTCAATGCACAGAGAAATGCTCTCTTAGGTAGCCACTTGAAATATATTTTTTTTCTATTGCCTGAATAATTTATGTAATATATTTTGCTACTTACAGAGATGAGGGTCTTTAATAGGCAAAATTTTAAGATAAGAAAGCTTCTTTATTTTTTTCATAAACATAAATCTGGTGCTCAGAATGTCCTTATGAGCTACCTAAAAAAAAAAAATGAATATTTAATATATAAATAGAAATTTAAAAATTCACACTTACATTATTGCCATGTACCTCAATGAATAAAAGAACTACAAAGCATGAAACTAAATGTCTAAATGACAAACCTCCAAAAGGGAAATATTTCCATTGATCAAGGAATGTATAAATTATTTTTACCCTTAAACACCAGCATGGGAAACTATACAGCATATTTTAAATTTGGAAAGTAAGAAATAATTTTAATATAGTATATATACAATGACAGTATGGAATATTAGGTGCTTTTACTGGCCTGTCTTCTTGCTCTAAGCCATCTCACACATAATTGCCAGAAACTTCCTAAAAGCACAGTTCTCAGCATGTCGCTTTTTCTAGGTTAAAAATATTAAGTCCTTATTTTTTGGAGATACATACTGAAATATTTATAGATATAATGATATTATGACCAAGATTTGCTTCAAAATAATCTGGGGTCCTAGAAGGGAAGAATAAAGTGGAAGATTAAGTGAAGTAAGATTGGCCATGAGTTGGTAATTAATCTTTTGGTTGAAAGTTACAGAAAACCAAATTCAAATTTGCTTAAACAAAATATAAAGAATTTATTGGTCAGTCGTTTAGAAGTCCAAAGACATATAGGGGCTCAGATGATGTCTTCAGGACTGATTGTATCCATCTCTCAGTTCATTTTTCTTCAGGTTGCTTTCATTCTGGAACAGGCACTTCCTACACAGACTCAAGTTACTTACCATTAGCTGCACACCTACATTCTACCATTTTATCAACCCCAGTGGAATCAAAGTTACTAATTAATTATAGTAAAATTCTCAGAAAAAATTTACATTGCCTTAGCTTGAATTGTGAGCATGTCTAATAACAAGGGCCAGGGCATTGCAGTGCTCTGATTATGTGGACCAGAGATCAGCAATGTCTGAAGAGCTTGGATTGAAAGTGAAAGAAAAATGTTTCCTTAGAGGAAAATTGAGTGCACACTCTTACTCCATAGTCAGAAGCCATGGAGGCAAGAAAGCAGTGGGTTGAAATACATAAACTGCTGAGAGAAAACAATTGCCAACCAGGAATTTTATATTTGACAAAACTTTCCTTCAAAAATGAGGGAGAGATTAAGGCATTACCAGATAAACAAAAGCTGAGGAAGAACATCACCACTGACCCTCCCTACAAGCAATGCTAAAGGGAGTTCCTCAGACTGAAAGAAAAGGACACAAGATGTGGTTCAAAGCAGCATAAAGATATAAAAACTGGCAGGAAAGGTAACCATTTGGGTAATTATAAATGCCAGTATTATTATAGTTTATTGTTTGGTATGTAACTCCACTTCTTACTTCTTACAAGTGCTAAAATGCAAATGTATAAAAAGGAATGATAAAACTATGGTTTTAGGCATATAATATACAGAGATGTCATTTGTACCAAGTACAAAAAAGGTGTGGGGGGGAATAGAGGGGTATAGGAACAGTGTATGTGTATACTATTAAAGTTAAATTGGTATCTAATCAAATATGATCGTTATGTATTTAAGATGGTAAATTTTAACCTCATGGTAACCACAAAGAAGAGATATATATCCAGAAAGAAAAGAGGGGACAAAATCTGGTACAATACAAAAAGTCAAATAAGTATGAAAGCAGGTATTAATGGAATAATTGAGGGACAAAAAAGGTATAAGACATAAAAAGATTAAACAGCAAAATGGCATAAGAAATTTCTGCATTATCAGTACTTACTTTAAATGCAAAGGGATTAAGCTCTCAAGACAAAAGGCAGAGATTGGCAGAATGGGTAAAAAAGCATAACCCAACTATATGCAGGTTACAAGAGATTCACCTTAAATTCAAAGACATTAGTAGGTTGAAAGTGAAAGAAATATACCATGTAAATA
Organism: Cabassous unicinctus; assembly: GCA_029593785.1. NCBI lineage: Eukaryota > Metazoa > Chordata > Mammalia > Cingulata > Chlamyphoridae > Cabassous > Cabassous unicinctus. The sequence continues at coordinate 8,964 of JAQZBX010001960.1, read as the reverse complement.
GAAACCTAAGTAGCATAGAGAGCTAAGGAAGCCATACCAATATCAGATAAAATAGATTTTAAGTAGTAAAAATAGTTAAGAAGGACAAAGAAAGTCATTATATACTGATAAAGGGGACAATTCAACAAAAAGATGTAAAAATTATAAATATATATGTACCAAATAACAGAGCTCCAAAATATATGAAGCAAATATTGACAGATTTGAAGAGAGAAAGAGATGGTTCTACATTAATAGTAGGAGACTTACTACATCACTTTCAATAATGGATAGAACATCTAAGCAGAATATTGATAAGGAAATAGAAAACTTGAATATTATTCTAAACCATCTACACCTAACAAATATATAAAGAGCACTTCACCCAAGAGCAAGAGAACATACGTTATTCTCTAGTACACCTGGATCATTCTCCAGGATAGATCATATCTTAGGTTGCAAAACAAGTCTCATTAAATTCAAAAATATTGAAAACATACAATGTGTTTTCTCCAACCACAATGGAATGAAGCTAGAAATCAATAACAAAAGGAGAAAAGGAAAAATAAAAAATATGTTGAAATTAAACTACGTACCTTTAAGCAACCAATGGGTAAAAAAGAAAATCACAAGGGAAATTAGGAAATATCTTGAGGTGAATGAAAACAAAAATACAACATACCAAAACTTATGTGATTCAGCAAAGACAGTGCTGAGAGGAAAATGTATAGTTCTAAATGCTTACATTAAAAAAGAAGAAAGATTTCAAATCAGAAGTCTAACCTCAACACTGGAGGAGCTAGAAAAAGAAGAGAAAACTAAATCCAAAATGAGAAGAAGGAAGGAAATAACAAAGATTAGAGTGGAGCTAAAACAAATAGAAAATTAAAAAAATAAACAAACAATAGAACCAACAAAACTAAAAGTTGGTTCTTTGAAAAGATCAAAATAATTAACAAACTTTTGGGTAGAGTGAGGAAGAGAAAAAAGAGACTAGACAGAAATAAGTAAAATCGGAAATGGAAAAAGGGGGACAATACTACTGATCCAATAGAAATAAAAAGAACTTTAAGATGATACTATGAACAACTGTATGCCAACAAATTTAGATAACCTAGATGAAATGGACAAATTCTTAGAAACACACAAGCTACCTACAACGACTCAAAAAGATATAGAAGATCTCAACAAATCAATAACTAATAAAGAGATTGAATCAGTAAACAAAAACCTAACAAAGAAAAGCCCAGGACACCAGATGACTTCACAAGGAAATTTTACCAACCTTCCAAGAATTAACACCAATTCTGCTCAAACTTTTCCAAAAAAATTGGAGAAGAGGGAACATTCCCCATAGGATTCATTCAACATCACCCTCATATTCAAGCCAGATAAGATACCACACACAATTGTTTTAATTTGCTAAAGGCTGCCAAGACAATATACCAGAAATAGGTATATATAGAAATAGGTTGGCTTTTACCATGAGGATTTATTAACTTTTAAGCTTACAGTCTGAGACCATGAAAGTGTACAAATCAAGGCATAATCAGGAGATGATTTCTCCCCAAACTGCAACTGTGGGAGATCAGGCACATGGCAGTGTCTGCTCATCTGTCTCTTCTGCCCTGGGTCTTGCTGCTTTCGGCTTCTGGCTTCAGTGGCTCCTTTCAGCTTCTGTGTTCCATTGATTTCAACACCTAGCTCCCAAGGCCTTCTTTCTCAGCTTCTGAGTGTTTCTTTCTGAGTTCCTATGTGTCCCTGAATGCTTCTCCCATTTATAAAGGACTCCAGTTAGAGGATTAAGACCCACCTGGGAGGTTCCTGGAAGATGGCATCAGAGTAGGAAGGCAGGGCTCAACAATCTTACAAAAACAATGGAGGAGGGGCAGAAACTGTCCAAAGGAGCAGCTTTGGAATCTTCAGACCAGGGGAGTGCTTCACACATCATCCAGGAGGGAGTAGGGACAGAGAGAATGAAGAGGCCAAAAAGCAAACCATGAGTTACAAGCCCCTGTGGCTGGGAATGGCACCCATAGCCCACCCTTGAGGCAAACAGCCTTGGTAAAACCTGTGGCTGATGGTGACCAACTGAGAAAGGAATGGACATATTCCTCTTTTGGAAGAGGGAGGGTGGAGTAGAGGTCTGTGTGGTTTCTCTTCAACAAGTTTAAGCAGCAGAGCCAAGCTTTGAATGATAACTCAACTGGCTCAGAAACACAAGCCTGTAGAGGTTGAAAGAATCACCTCTGTGGAAAGGTTCACCAAAGACCACCAATTGCTGGCAAGCTGGGAAAGTGAAGGAAAACAAGACTCTTTGGAGACTCTCTTGTCCTTATTGCCAGGGCCTCTTGGATCTGACTTGTGCCCCATTAGAGGTTTCCTGGCTCTGTTTTGATAATTTAAGCAGGGCAATTTTAAAGTTTTAGAATAAGTTGAACCAAAAAGCAAAGAAGAGTCATAAAATGAAACCACTGGGCAAGAGAGAGAAATTGATCATCAGAGTAAATTTAATAACATAATTGAATGCTTAGACATGAGCAAAAAATTATATGTCATACTAAGAAACAGGAAGACATGTCCCAGCCAAAGGAATAAACAAAAAGTCCTGATGAGACACAGGAGTTAAAACAGCTAATCAATGATGTTCACATAAGTCTAAATCAAATCGAGAAGTTAAAGGAAAATGAGGCTAAAAAGATAAAGGATATCAAGAAAACACTGGGTGAACATAAAGAAGAATTTGAAAGCTTGCAAAGAAAAGCAACAAAGCTTATGGGAATGAAAGACACAATGAATGAAATTAAAAATACATTGGAGCATATAATAGCAGATTTAAATTGGCTGAGGAATGAATAAGCAAATTGGAAGACAGAGCATCTGAAATTGAAAAATCAGAAGACCAGAAAGAGAAAAAAATGGAAAAAATTGAACAGGGTCTCAGGGAATTGAATGACAATGCAAAACATACTAACATATGCATTATGGCTGTCCTGAAAGAAGAGAACAACAAATGGGAAGAAAGAATATTTGAGAAAATACTGGCCTACAGTTTCCCAAACCTTATGAAAGACATAAATATGAATATCCAAGAAGGAAAATGTATCCCAAACTGAATAAATCTGAACAGATCTACACTGAGACACGTATTATTCAGAATGTCAAATGCCAGAGATAGAGAATTCTGAAAGCAGCAAGAGAAAAGCAATGCATCATGTATGAAAGACACTCAAGAAGACTAAGTGCTGATTTCTCATCAGAAACCATGGGCATGAGATGGCAGTGGTATGATACAGTAAAGGTACTGGAAGAAAAAAATTGCCAGCCAAAAATTCTTTATCCAGTAAAACTACCCTTCAAAAATGAGAGTGAGTGTAATGTCTTCAAAGATAATCAATAACTGAGAGAGTATGTCTCCAAGAGACTTAATTTACAAGAGATACTAAAGGGAGTGCTGCAGCCTGAAAGGAAAAGACAAGAGAAAGGTGCTTGGAGAAGAGTGTAGAAATGAAGATTATCAGTAGGGGTAACTAAAAGGGTAAAAAGACAGACCATAGTAAGATATGACAACAGAAAGCCAAAGGACAAAATGGAAAAAGAAAATAATTCCTTTACAGTGATGACATCGAATGTTGATGGATTGAACTTCCCAATCAAAGGACACAGACTGGCAGAATTAATAAAAATATATGAGCCATCTGTATGCTAACTACAAGAGACTCAATTTAGATGTAAGGAAATAAATAGACTGAAAGCAAAAGATTGGAAAAAGATATTCCACACAAATAGTAACAACAACAACAACAAAAAGCTGAAGTAGCTAAACTAATATCTTACAAAATAAATTTTAAATGAAAACTGCTATAAGAGATGAAGATGATCATTATACATTAATAAAAAGGGGCAATTCACCAAGAAGAAATAACAATAACAATAATAAATATGTATGCACCTAACCTGGGTGCTCCAAAATACATGAGGCAAACACTGGCAAAACTGAAGGGAGAAATAGATGTCTGTACTATAATAGTTGAAGACTTCAACACACCACTCTCATCATTGGATAGACCATATGGACAGAGGCATTGACAAAATACAGCATCCTTTCTTGATGACAAACATACCAAAAGATAGGAATAGAAGGAAACATTCTCAACATGATAAAGTGCACATATGAAAACCCCACAGCTAACATTGTACTCAATAGTGAAACACTGAAATCCTTCCTGCTAAGATTGGGAACAAGACAAAGATGCCCACTGTCTCCACTGTTATTCAATCTTGTGCTAGAAGTTTTAGCTAAAGCAATTAGGCAAGAAAAAGAAATAAAAGGCACCCAAATAGGAAAGGAAGAAATAAAACTCTCATTATTTGCTGACAACATGATCCTATGTCTAGAAACCCCAAAATATCCACAATAAAGCTACTAATGAGGAATCTGAGAGGGAGGTTAAAAAAATTCCATTTACAGTAGTGAACAACAACAAAAAAATAATCAAATATTTAGGAATAAACTTAACCAAAGACATAAAAGAACTTATATTAAGAAAACTAAAAAACATTGCCAAAAGAATCCAAAGAAGACCTAAATAAATGGAAGGACATTCCTGTTCATGGATGGGAAGACTAAATATCGTTAAGATGTCAATTCTACCTAAACTGATTTACAGATTCAATACAATCCCAATAAAAATTCTAACAGCCTTTTAAAAGAAATGGAAAACCCAATTATTAAATTTATTTGGAAGGGTAAGGGGCCCCAAATAGCCAAAAATATCTTTAAAAAAGAACAAAGTTGGAAGACTCTCACTTCCTGACTTTAAAGCATATTGCTTAGCTACAATGGCAAAAACAGCTTGGCACTGGCATAAAAAATAGACATATTGACTGTTGGAACTGAATTGAGAATTCAGAAATAGATCCTCATGCATATTATGGTCAAGTGATTTTTGACAAGGCTATCAAGCCCACCCAGCTGGGTCAGAACAGTCTATTCAACAAATGGTGTTGGGAGAACTGGATATCCATATCCAAAAGAAAGAAAGAGGACCCCTATCTCACACTTTACACAAAAATTAACTCAAAATGGATCAAGGACCTAATACAAAACTAGAACTGTAAAACTCCTAGAAAAAAGTGTAGGGAAATATCTTCAAGATCTTGTGGTAGGTGGTAGGTTCTTAAACCTTACGCCCAAAGCACGAACAATGAAAGAAAAAATGGATAAATGGGACCTCCTCAGACTTAAACACTTTTGTGATTCAAATAACTTTGTTAAAAAGTTGAAAAGGTAGCCTACTCAATGGGAGAAAACTTTTGGAAACCACATATCTGATAAGGGTCTGATCTCCACATTATATAAAACAACTCAATAACAAAAAGACAAACAACCCAATTTAAAAATGGACAAAAGACTTGAACAGAACTTTTCTAAAGAGTAAATACAAATGGCCAAAAAGCACATGAAAAAAGGCTCAACATCACAAGCTATTAGGGAAATGCAGATCAAAACTACAATGAGATTATCATTTCATACCTTAGGGAATGGCTATTACTAAAAAAACAGAAAACTTCAAGTGCTGGAGAAGATGTGGAGAAATAGGAACACTCTTTCACTGTTGATGGGAATGTAAAATTGTGCAGCCTCTGTGGAAGACAGTTTGGTGGTTCTTCAGGAAGCTAAATATAGAACTGCCAAATGATCAGGCAATCCCACTATTAGGAATATATTCAGAAGAACTGAAAGCAAAGATGCAAACAGACAATTGCACACTGATGTTCATCACAGCATTATTCACAATTATTAAAAGATGAAGACAACCCAGGTGTCCATCAACCAATGAATGGATAAACAAAATGGAGTCTATGCATATAATGAAATACTACTCAGCTTTAAGAAGAAATGAATTTGGGAAGCATATGACAACATGCTTTATCTCACTAATAGGAACTAAATATAATGAGTAAACTCTGGGACTTAAATTATAGAGTATAGATTACTAGGAGATAGAATGTGAGTTGAGAAGGGGGAGCTGATGTAGAATGTATGTAGAATGTTTAATAAGGGGGATTGTAAATGTGTGGAGATTGTAAGAGTTGATTGTAACAAATTACAGTGAGTATAATCAACATTGTTGGTTTATAAGTGTGATTGTGGCTGAAAAGGGTAGTCTAAGGAGGTTAATGTCAATTGAAAGAAAGCTGGAGGATAATCTAGGGACTTTATAACATAGTGATTTCCGTGGTGGATGATGATTGTAGTTAATAGTACAAATACAAGATTGTTCCTCTATTACAAAGTATCACAAATATGGAGATACATGGGAAAATTATAACTAATGTATCATACAGACTATAGTTAACAGTAATATTGTAATATTTTTACAGCAATAACAAAGAAAGTGCTATATCAATGCTAATGGTTAATAATGGAAGGCTGTACGTGGGTGTGAGATTTTTCCTTTTGGATTAATGTAAACATTCTGAAATGGACTGACCTGATGACAGCACAACTCTGTGATGAAACTGAGAACCACTGAGTATACACTTTGGATGGATTGAACAAGGAAGAGGACCTTATAACACAGTGAATCCCAAGGTGAATGATTAATTGTGGCCAACAGTACAAATATGAGAATGTTCTCTCATGAACTACAACAAATATACAATACATGGTGTTAAAAATAGGATGGTTTATGGGGAAAACACACCAAATATAAGCTATGAACTACAGACAGCTATAATATGATGATGATGTTCTTCCTTTATTTGTGACAAATGTTTTACAACAATGTAAGGTATTGATGGTGGAGCACTTAGGGAATCCTGTATGGTATGTGTGATTGTTTTGTTAACTCACAATTTCTCAAATAAAAAATTTAAAGCTTTTATCTATCAAAGGACTTTATCATGTAAATAAAATGATAGCCTACATGCACAATGGAAACAAATATTTGGAAAGCAATATCCAATAAGAATTTAATATCCAGACTATATAAAGAAATTATACAACTCAACAACAAAATTTTGCCCAATTAAAAATGGGCAAAAGACTTGAACAAAAATTTCTCCAAAGAAGATATATGAAATGGCCAAAAAGCACATGAACAGATACTCAACATCATTAGCCATTAGGGAAATGCAAATCAAAACTATAAGGAATCATTTCACATCCACTAGAATGGCTACTATAAATAAAACAGAAAATTACAAGTGTTAGCTAGGAGGTGGAGAAATAGGAATACTCATTCATTGTTGGTGGGAATGTAAAATGGTGCAAGAAGTATAGAAAACCATTTAGCAGTTCATCAGAAACTTAAGTAGAGAGTTACCATATGGCCTAGCAATCCCTTTTCTATGCACATACCCAAAAGAAATGAAAGTTGTGATAGTAGCACAACACTGAGAACATAATTAACCACACTGAATTATATATTTGACTGTGGTTAAAAGGTAAAATTTTAGGTTGTATATATGTTACTAGAATAAAAAATTGTAAAAATTAAAAAGAGAAAAGAATCCTTCAAAGTTTGTCAGCTTAGAAAATATTTTCCACCCTCTTGTGGTCATCTTGTGCCTGGAAAAAGGTTATTGGGTCATGGATTAAATAATTTGGCAATTGATTTTACGATACAGACATTCAGGATCTTGTATAATATATGTGATCAAATTCTAAAATGGCTCCCAAGATTCCCCATGCTTATATGATAAGCTATCAAGCCCTGATTATGCTGCTTTACATGGCAAGAGGGACTTTGCAGGTATAATTAAAGCTACTAATCAATTGACCTTGAGTCAATCAAAAAAGTAGATAATCTGGATGGGCTTAATCTAATCACACGAACCCTTTAAAAGCAGAGAATTTCAAAGACTGATGGCAGAAGGAGAAGTCAGAAAGCTTCAAAGCCCAAGAAGGTGCAACATGCCATTGCTGGCTTGAAGATGGAGGGGGCCACATGCAAGGGATGGAGAGCAACCCCTAGCCAACAAAAGCCACAAGGAACTGAATTCTGCCAGACCAGAACCTCCAGATAAGAGCCTTTTCCAGAAACTTTCTCCAGAACCTCCAGATAAGAGGTCTGCCTTGATTTCAGCTTTTTGGATTCCTAAACAGAGAACCCACTTGAGTCTGCCCAGATTTCTGACCTACAGAACTGTGAAATAGTAAATGAATGTTTCTTTAAGATGCTAAATTTGTGTTAGTTTGTTACACAGCAATAGAAAACTAATACAGGTTTTTGTATTAGGTTGAACCACATAAAATTGGAATATTCACCTGTTTTTTGACCTTTAGAAAAGATGATTTCATTTTTTCTATAATCCTAAAATTTTTTGGATAGGTTCAATCTAATATTATTTGGTGAATAGGTTCTCACAGATTTACATTTTAGGAAGATACCAAAAGTAAATATTCCTGAGAATATTCTCGCTGTCCTGATTTTTGTGATCAGGGTAGGCTAAATACTCGCTATATTAGAAACCATGTATGTGTCCGCAGACCTAGTTTTTCTCCCTAGGTCTGGTTTTTAGAATGCTGGTGATAAACTAAGCCTGATTTATTATATGACCAACCTGTATGGGAAAAGACTGTAACTCTGGGTATCTTTGGTCAACCGTAAGAGATATAGCAGGGGGACAGATGTGGCTCGGGTGGTTGGGCATCTGTCTCCCTTATGGAGCAACCTGGGTTCCATCCCTAGGACCTCCCAGTAAAAAGGAAAGAGAAAAATATAGAATGTGCGTGGGCCACCAGGCTCAGCGAGCGGGTGAGCCCCCCCAGGCCCCGGGTGAGCCAGCAGGCCCGGCAAGCCACACAGCAAGATGATGATGTAACAGGAGAGTGACACAAGGGAGAGCCAAGGTGAGACGCACCAAAACAACAGGAACTAAGGTGGCGCAGGCAGTAGGGCACTTCTCTCCCACATCGGAGTTTCCGAGGATCGAATCCCAGTGAAGACAGGAGGAGAAGAATGAGAAGAGAGGGCA